>OY855904.1:34406416-34696416 GCA_963693305.1 Meandrina meandrites | reverse complement strand
TTGCCGCCACAGAGAAAGGATCGGCAGGATCGGTAGCTCTGACAGCGTTTGTAGAGGACAGACTGCTGAGTGATTCTGTGGGTTTCTTTTATCCACTCTCCAAGTTAAAGCTTGGTACGTTCCGTAACCTTCAAAAGATGACAACCGCTTCCATGGTCGCTGGCGCTGTTTGATGGCGCGATGGTGGTGGTGATGGCTCTATCTAAACGTCTAGAGGATGGGGCAGAGAGCCTTCAGCGCTTGCCAGCCCAAACAACAGCTTCAAACGATGAGGAAGATACCAGAGAGACTCTGCGACTTGGCAGTTATGATTTTCAAAAAAAAAATACTGATGCAGGAAGGGAAACAAGAAGAGTTGACTTTCTTGGAGATCATTACCCAGACATATCCATCAAGGGCATAAAGAGGGAAAGAAGAAGCAATACCGGTCAACTAGCCGTCGCCATTACTAGCTCCTAGCAGTTCTGTCCACACCAGTGGACAGAACAATGCGGTCGCAACAAAGTGCATCTTCTGCGTCACATGCATCTTCACATGAACATCAAAGGGTCGTCATAGTCTCCTCGGATACAGATGTTGAAGTGTTGGCATGCCACCACCAATCAGCCATTCCTGCCGAGCTGACTTTGATAAGTGGAAAAAGAAGCAGATCACGCTTAATAAGCGTCCTCGGACTGTGTGAGAAGCTGGGTCCCAGGGTATGCCGAGTCCTTCCTAGTTTGTATGCCTTAACAGGTTGTGACGCTGTGAGTTCATATGCAGGCAGGGGCAAGAAAAGGGCGTTTGAAATGGTCAGAGATAACCAAGTCATAAGCGACAGTGTTGGAGCCCTTAGAGAGAGCCTTCCCCTGAGCGCGCAGAGCATAACCAGGTTAGAAGAAGTGGTTTGCATCCTATTCAACGATAGTCTGTGCAAGCTGGTCAATGACCTACGTTACAAAATTTTCTGCAAAGCAAAAAACGTGCAATAAATATACCACCAACTCCCGCGCGCCAACAAGCGCTGCCCTCCAATACCACCTAAAGTGAGCTAACTACCAAGCTTTTCTCTGGAAGAAAGCCTTATAGCCAAGAATTGAGCAAGAACCGGTTACCCATGGATGGCAACTGAAAGAAGGACGCCTTGAGATCGTTTGGACAGACCTGGCGCCAGCTCGCAGGCTGTGATAGAGTTATTTAGCTGTGGGAGCTGTAGCAATTGCCAAATGAGGCGATGCTCATGTGTCGGTAATGGCTTGTCTTACATAGACGGTTGTACTTGCTCTGAAGATTGCATGAACAGTGCAACAGACCCTAAAGATGGATATGACGATGTTGGTTGATGACAACGACGAGGGTGAAGACGAGTAGTTAACTACTGGACTCAGGTTATGGCTAAAACAGACTTTTGCATGTAGTAAGATTCCTTTCCATCCCTTTCTTGCTGATGTAAAATACTGAAAATTGCAATCTGTTTGTTGTAATATCCTTTATTTTTTTTTCAACATTACGTGATGCCGAGGAAAGTTATCAAGAAAATGTATTGCTAAATAACAGAGCAACACGCAGCTATCTAGAGACACAGCTTAACTTATTTCGAAAGATTTCTTGTTTTTGCCCCTCTAGCTTGAGAGTAACCTTAGTTTGACCTTCCATGCATTCTGGTGTTGCCAAAACATTATCGTTATAAGCAATTAAATATAGAAAGAGGTTCTAAATATGACTAGAGTGGCCTTAAGAATTCATGTGAGCCCATTTTCTTCCACAATTAACGGTCATTTTGCTAAAAAGAGGCAGGAAATGTCCTTACCTTGGGTTAGTTTATCAAAGTTCGAAGATGAAGGACCCTGCCTTGTGCTTACTAAATGGATGATGGAACAAAGGTTTGACATTCATTGTTGTACAAACAGAGAAATGCAATTACAAGGAGAAAACATAAAAATATTTTTTTCCTGATTGGGTTGTAATCATAGGGAACAGCATTTACAATTAACGAAATACTGTAGCAATGAGATATATTCAAGGTTTCCATGGCAACGGGTGCATAAGGCTGGTCGCAGAATTATGAAAAGTGTGAAATATGACAAAATATTAATTTTAAGCATATTTGTAGAAGATGTCATCAAATTTGGGCGAGTATTTCGTGATTTGTATAGAGTTTTTTTAACACTCGTATTTTCAAAGTAAAAAGCATCCCCACCACCCCCTCAAAAAAAATTGCCATATCTCCCTTACGCACCAGTTACCATCCTGGTAACAAGTAGTTTTAGAAAATTCAGACCTTTAGCTTTAATTTGATACCAATTTTACTAGGTATAAAGTGGGGTGCTACGAAAATCCATTTTTGGGGCCTTGGCTCATGGACTATAAGTGCAAAGCGGATAATTTTTTGCCACATCGGAACTGTGAGTGACGCGCTTGAGTGCGAGCGATGCCAGTCGAGAGCGACTGAGGGAAAGCTGGAAAAGCTTGTTACGCACGTAAGCGTTGTTGCAACGCAGATGCTCGTCAAGTATGTTTGGATTTATTTTCTTGCCACTCTTGAATGTGAGTGATGCGCTCGAGTGCGAGTGTTGGCAGTTGTGAGCCACTGCGGTCGGGTAAAAATACAGACTGCAGACTGCAGACCGCAGACCGCAGACTGCAAAAATGGATGTAAAAGTAAAAAAAGTTTGCTTTTTTTGTTTTCCTGCGCAAATCACCACCGTTTCTTTGATCAGCGGTATTTTTAGAGTATCACTGCGCAAGATTCTGCGCATTGATGCACGCACGAGGGAACAAGATGGACGAACATTGTGGTAAGTAGAATGACGTTGTTTACAACCCTTTTTATCGGTTTGTTGTCACTTTTTGCCATTAAGAAAACTGTCTTTCTTTTTCCTTATGAATCACGATATAACTAGAAGTCGACAGATCTACGGAAGTTCCTAATAGCAGGTAATATATTCGTGTTTATATTTGAACCGTCGAAATGCTTTCTTTGAGTATTAAAAAGTTTGAATCTATGTATGTTTTTGTCCAAGTGGATAGCACTATGTACAGAAAGCGATTTTTTTTCTTGGCCAGAAATTCCGTGATATTGACTTTTTCTACTTCTGCGATGGTTTGCTTGGATTCCATAATATAGATGATCTGTTCCGTAACTGGGAAAATTGGACAATAGATCGAACTCTCCAAGAAAGCATTTCGGTGTTACAGTCGCTTGTTGTGATGTGCATTTAAAACTAGGAATTCCTTTTCACATGTTTCAAACCAGTGAAATTGAACTAGGGTTTTTTATTCGTACAGGTTAATGTTTTTACATCATGTATTTTGTTTTCTTTTTCATTATTTATGTAGTTCTGTTGGTAACAAAGATGTGGAATTAAGTGTACATGGAATACAGGTTGGTGTTTTAATGTCTTGAATGTTGTGATATATCATTTTTTATTTCAAACGTTAATTCCTAGTACTTCCAGTTTTTGTATAGCATACATGGTGATAATCTTCAGTACAACATTTGCCCAACAGGAACATGAGGATCCTTTTGATTTGCCCCCGCCTTTATCTCCTTTGTCACCGGAGCCATGCACAGGAGGGTAAACGAGTTTATGTATTTATGACACATTTATTTTTATCTGAAACACTGGTGATGATCCCGGTGAGTGCGGGAAGAAATGTTTTTTTTTATGATATTGTTCTATAGAAGTGCTAATTTCAAGTTAATTAATAATTATTTGGTGAACATGGAACACGGAAATTAGCACTGAAAAGCACAACTCTCTCTTCTTTTCAAGTACTTGATCTTTTATTACAGACCAATCAATGAAGCCATACAATTAGTAGTTACAGAAGTACATTTTACTGATATCTGCAATGTTGGGTATAAAAAGTATTCCTTTCTGTAGAATCATAGTTAGGATTCATTTTCATAGAACTAAATTGCAGCTGAATAGCATCGAAAGGAAGAGAAAGAGGGAGTAGTAATTAGAGAGTCTAAGGCGGATTCCTAGAATGTAGTAGCTGTATAGAACAAAATATATTGAAATTAAAAGTGCCAGAAGAATTTCTTCAAAGATTGTCAGCTACTCTTATTGTTGATTGCACCTGTTGGATTTTTAAGGGCTATAAACTAAGCCTTGTCCAAAAATGAAAGGCACATATGTAATTATACTTAACTATTTTTTCCATTCTTTATTAGGCAAACAGAAATGCCTCTTGTAGACGAGGTGGGTGTATTGCAAATTACCAGGAATTTGAAAAAAAACTAAGTAACATTAAATGGATTTTTGATGACCCCAAAAAAACATACATACGAATCGTTGATTGAGTCAATTTTTGGTTGCATTTTAGTTTGAAAGTGTAATGATGCCAATATAAAGGAGTGTAAATGTTTTGTTATTCATTTCACTAATAAAAATTGCACATTAATTTACTGATATAGAAATCATGTTCTCCTCTTTATGCAGAGAGATTTTTTAGAGGAGCCAGCTCAAACAGCGCAAACAAAGAGTCCACCAAGAAAATGTCCAAAACGTTTTCTGCCAAAGCCATGGGCAGGAAGGAATCTTTTTGGTGATAACAGGTGTGTAAAGCTTTATCCATTTAACTTCATTGTGTAGAGATTTTTTTTGTTACTCCTTGGTTGCTACCAAAGCAAAGAAATGTTAACATTTTGGATAAATAGATTAATTCAGTGAATTTTCTTTACCCTTTCTTCAGCAACACATTTAAAATAAACCACTGTAGCTTCAACTGACTTCAAAAAATTGTGCAAGTTGGCCAGTAGAGATAATTCTTTCTTTCTTTCCATACATCCATTCCAATAGCAAGAATTTCACCTTCTGAAAAGGCCAAAACACTATTGAACATCATATTGGATTTTTCCCTCGTTTGAATGCCTTTCTGTTTCAACACTTACTGCTCACCAGCTGTAATCATGATAACTGCTAATATTGGTTAGTATACACTGCCATGCAACATCCTAGTTTTATTATCCTTTTGGTCAGTTTCCAGTTAGAGGAATCATCTCCTCCACAAGCCCTTAATGAGTCATTTCCAACTACAGAGGTAAGTCTTGTAACCGCTAATCTAACATCGTACCTTATAATTTATACAGATAAGCCTTTTTCAGACAGGCTTATTTTAGGCAAGGAAGATGGAACAACAGCAGTAACTGTCTTTAAGTAAGAGAAAGTGCAAAAATTCCATAAGATGCTTTAAATATCCCTAACATGAAATAGGACCTTGTGAACCGAAAAAGATTAAATTTGCCACACCAGGCTTGAAGCTTGAAGCAAAGTGCATGTTTCTCAGATTTGTGCATTTCATTTTAGATATGGGCTTGCCTTGAATGCCCGAAGGAATTTTACAGCGAGGAATTGTGGTGTGCACACATGAGAGAGTGCTGTGGTATTGAAGAAGAATACAAGGTTTGTTTTTTGATAACTTATACTTCTTTAAGTCATGTTACTTGAAATTTACGTTGTCTTTTCGTTCCTTTATTGATGATTGATTGATGGTGAAGATCATGATGATGAGGCTGTTATCCATGTTCCTTCAGGGGACAGCGACTTTGATTTTGAAAGCGACGATAGTGGAAGTGAAGAGGAGCAAAGCAAGTAAGTGAGAGCAAAAGCAAATTAAACCCTCTTGTATGATCCATACAAAGAATAGTACCACTTTACCACACCTTTTTTTTTACGAAAAAGTGATATTTTTTGAATAGGGAGTAACCTTTCAATTCAATTATGTTTATGTACAGTTTGTACACACTTTGACTTAATTTCTGAGACCCTTCATAAAGAACCATTTTCAATCAATTCATGAGCAGTGCATTGTGAATAACATGCACATGTACAAATAGAAGATTTTGCATCATGTTTAGCACTAAAAGCATTTTATTATAATTATTACTTTATGAAAATTTATTTTTACATAGTAGGTACGGTAAAATATTCTTTATTAGCTTAAAAGCTAATTTGTAAACATTAGCTATGTCACGGTGGCTGAATAATTAGTTACTGAATAATTGACCACTGACGCATAACATTGCTGATCACTATTCCACGGTTCTTATGGAGGCAAATTTTGTGAAATACCACCTTCTTAATCTCACAGGCTCCCAAAGTTTCTCCGGGGCGATGTGACCCTTCCCATATACCAAGCTGGAAAGGAGGCAGAATTTGATCGTTCTCCACTGACAGTTGCTAGTATTTTGTACAGTCCAGACTTGAGCAGAGTTTGCAAGCAAAAACCTTTGAAATGCCAGGAAAATGCAGCCTTTGTAGTGAACACAAACTATCTGGGCGACAAAGAGGATGTGGTTTCCGATGACTTGGGGACATTCCGTAACAACGGTTTAAAAAAATGGTTCTTTTGTGATGACAATTGTGGCCAGTTGGAGGAAATCGATGAACCACGAAATTGGGAAGAAGGGATGTTTACTTTGGAGAAAACTTACTGGGTACACCAAACCTACAATGACTTTAGGAGACGACTGTGGAGACTGAAAGATCACCAAGGAACTGAAACAAAATACATTTTCTTGGAGTATTCTTTCAAAGATGATGAACATCCCATTCAAGTAAGTACGCATGGAAATTCAAAAGGCAAAAAACCCCACATTCGACAGGAGAAGAGTACTATGACTCGACTGAAGACTCTGGCAAAGGAAGGGAAAAAGCCGTCGGAAATGTACGACATCGTCTTCGAGGAGAAAGGTGGTATGCTTGGTGCAACATCCGTTGCGTCGCTGCCAAGGCATGAGCAAGGGAAGTATTTAAAACGTTGTCAAAAACGAGAAACTGAAAAGGATGAACTTTGGTCAATTGCAAATATGGCAAAGGAAGAAATGAAGAAAAAAGAGCCCTTTGTAAGATACCCTGAAGCCTCAACAGGAAATTTCATGCTTGCTGATGACCGACAGTTAAAGGATGTTGAGCGGTTTTGTACTGATCGCAACCATCACGGAATATTTGGCATAGACACTGTATTTAAATGTGGCAATTTCTTCGCAACACCAACGACCTACCCTCACCTGATGCTAGTCGACAAGACAACCTCTCGTCATCCCACTATGCTTGGACCACTTGCTGTTCATAAACGGTTAGACACTGATGCGTACGAATATCTGGGGTGTTCAATGACACGTGCCAATCCAGCTTTAAAGAACATCGTGGCTATTGGGAGTGATGGAGATGAGAAGATACATAAAGGCATGTTCATCAGTGTCGTTTCAGCAACTTGGATGCTAGACAAGCGCCATGTCGAGGACAACATAAAGAGAAAGCTTTCTAAAATGGGAATAACTGGTGATAAGCAAAATCCATTTATTGCTGACATCTTCGGAGATGACATCGAAAAGGAGAAAGGTCTTGTGGACAGCACTAGTGCAGAAGAGTTTGAACAATCGCTGCAACGTCTGAAGCCAACTTGGGACCAAAGGGAGCTATTGCTAACAGCAAGTGGAGAAGCAGAATTCTTTGGCTGGTTTGTTCGTTACCAGGCAACACTAATAAAGGAAAGAATGATTTACCCAGTACGAAAAGCTGTTGGTCTTGGTCATGAGTTCTATTACAACAATGCACCCGAGTCGATAAACAACACCATCAAACGAAAGAATGACTACAAAGCTTGCAACGACGTTGTGCAATTCACAGAAAACGTGAGAGAAATTAAGGATATTCAAGCAAGAAATGTAGAGCGAGCAATTGTCGGGGAAGGTCCTTATCGACTATGTCCAGAGTACAGTGACCTATGTGTGGAGCCAGAGGTATGGTTTTACAATATGACTGCTTCAGAGCGTCAAAGTCATCTGGAAAAGTTTGCGAATATGAACATTCACCAAAAGAAAGGTAAAGACTTTGGTGTTACACCCAGTTGCACTAACCGCAATCTCACCCAGGGCTTATCTGTCTCGTTTGAAGATTCTGGGTTGTCACAAATTGTTCATCAGAGCTCCTGGCAAAAAGCTATTCAGCTGGTTTCAAAAGCTGATTCCATGTCTCCAGCCCCAGGAAGACACAGAAACAAGGCCGTTTTCGTGGAGAGCCAGTCAGCCGGCGTAGAACGACCAAACCTTGTCTTGCTAAAGACGGATGGTAGTGCCACTTGTGAATGCCAAAAGTTCAAAGAAACCAAGCTTTGCTCTCATATTATAGCAGTTGCAGAAAGGGATGGTAGCCTAGCAACGGTTCTTGCTTGGTACAACAGCTCTGGATTCATTAATCTTGCTCAAACGGCAGCTCGTGGAGCTCCAAAGAAATCTGGAAAAAAACCTGGAGAGAAACAAAGAGTGCGCCATAAGGGGACTCCCTTGACCCGTAACTGTGATGAATATAGTGCTCGTCCAGGTATTGCAGTAAGAGAGCCAGAAGTCTGGGAAAACGAGAAGGATTTCTTTTTAATGTTTCGTACTTGTAACCAAAAGAAATGCATAAGCTGCAAGGCAGAGTTTGACAAAGTTCCTCCCAACAACCTATGTATTTCACACAAGGAGAAGTACTTCTACCCATACCAAGGCAATTTTCAGGATATGCGCCTCTCAAGGGCAGAAAAAAATTTCTATTATCATGTAAGTCTTGCTTGTATCAAGAATCGACATCCCAAATTCCTAAACGATTCTCTCAAAATTCCGGATAATGTCAAAGCTAATTTGAAGGACTGTCACCAGTTATTTTTAAAAAATAGTTTGGGCATTAATTGCTAGACAGAGTGATAATTGCGATCGCTTGTATCAAGAATGAACATCCTAACTTCCTAAACTGTTTGACTCAAAATTCCAGATGATGTAAAAGCTAATTTCAAGGACTGCCACTGTTTATGTTTTGAAAAAAAAAAGGTTCGGAGATTTTTTGCTGGACAAAGAGACGTTGCGATTTCACCACCCTTATGGTAAAAACAGTTTGGGTTTTGGTTACAAAAATAATAGTTTTCTTCTGTTGCGTCCATTTTGGCTTATTTGTTAAAAGTTCCTGTTTTTGTCACTTGTGTTTGTTAAATCTGAAGTAAAGTTGACGTTTTATCTCCTTTACACTTCCTTGCACAGAATGGTCTTTCATATTTTAACTATTTTACAAGTAGCCACATTCCATTCATGGGGGGGGGGGGGGGGGGGGTATTCTCTGAGCCTGAGGCGATGAATGATTATTTTTCATTAATAAGATACACCTGGAAACAATTATACCTCGTTAATTTGTAGCCCTCAGATTGCTCTACCAGGTAATAAACTAAGGTTTTCTGTTAGCAGAAAGTCGGCCCACAGATAAATGAACAGCTACTAGAAATTGATCAATAGTAGAAAAAGTCGAAATGGGATCGTAACAAAACAGATTAGCGACTTTGAAGGGAACCGAAATCACAAAAAGATTTTGGCGAACTCAATTATCTGTGAAGTGTTAAACTTTCTTCTTTATATAAACTTCCTCACTCTTGTATTGTGCTTAGGAGCAAGGAAACTCTGGGACTAGTTCCTTGAAAATATACCAGAGACATACTTTCCCTTTGCGTTTCTGGACTGAGAATTGTTCAAGTGAAAAGAACTGAATTTCAAGATTACAAGGCAGTTTAGCAGACGTAAAGCACTTAAAAGAAGGTTGTACTTTGTAACACCGTACATGTATAACAAAATACTGATGGCGAATGAGGGCCACCTCCTTAACTTGATTTACCATTAACGTAAACAAAAAAATCGGTGTCTTATCTACAGGTACGTGCACACATTTACTTTTGTCAACTTTATCAATCATCCATGTTATAAATCGGTCTTATTTTAAGATTACTCACTCGAAATACGCCTTGAAATCCATTTATCCACTTTGCCACTGCCACAAGGTTCAATGTGTCAAACAAACCAAACAGAACACTTCTTTCACGGGCTTCAGTTTTAAGTAAGAGTTTGCTACAAGCGAGCAAACGAACGTCCGCCATATTTGTTTTAGTTTCAATTTGTTAAGTGGCAATGTCCTTAAAAGCGGACCATCGCATTTCGGGTCGGAAAAAAGTTTTCCTTCAAACTTTGCCGAGTGAACTATCTTGGTTCATAAGTAAATACAACGGCGTTAGTTTTTTGAAATACGTTAAAATATATTTTTTAGAGCCTATAACAGCCAGCGCGGCAGAAAGGCTAATTTTGCTGGTCGCCATAACGAAAAACTGCACAAGTTGACGAGCTCAGCACACAAAAACTGCCGACCGAAACAGAAAACTATTTTAATCCCATGAAAGGTGGTCCTTGAAAGGTTGTAAACTCATGTTTGTTTTAATTTTTTTTTTCTTTACAGGTTCGGAAAAATTAATATCTCAACAACCGTCAGATCGCTTTTTATAAACATGCCAATGTACCCTGACTTTGCTGGCCTTTAATTTACAAGTCCAGACCAGACCATTCTAAATGCCAGTTGAATTCTACTAAATAGATGCCGGAGAGCACAGAAATCTAAAAATACCTTGCACTTCTTACTTTCTTTTGTCACAGCGACTTCCAACTTTTCGTGTTTTAAGCGAATCTTTCACACGCGTTATGCAAATGAGGTTGTAAACCGAACTACGGTTGTTTTCAACAAAGACGGTTAAATTGTAGAATTTCGGCAATGTACGAACAAAATACAGGGGGTTTTATAGAAAGAAAAATTGCAAATGATATAAGTGGTTAAAATTGACGAATTCTTGAACGTTTCATGCTTTCAAGACAAATGTCACAATTTTAAAATGTGTTGTCTGTGTTGTCTGTTGAACTTTGACCGATTTTTTTCAAACAAACCATTCTATTTTTTTTGGAACTCGTTTTTCTTTTCATTTATATGGGGAAGAACAAATAAGTTCTTTTTAATTCTGAAGGCATTCAAGGTGTAAAATTTAAAAATTCATTCAATTTAAATTGGTCTAAGGAGTTGGAGTTATGTACCTTTTGAAATAAACAATTTGTGACCTTGGAATTCAGTTGACTTGTTTTGTTGCCACTTTAAAACGTTGCAAATCTAGTTACTTAACCTGCTGTTAACAGTCACATTTCTAACTTGTTTTACATAAAGCGGCATTCATTTTCCTAGCCTGAATTCCCGCCGTATCTATGGTTGCTTACTTCCTTAGCACCTTTACCATGAAACCGTATTTGCGTGACTTTTTCTGTTTCATGCAAAACAAGATTTGCGTCGGCAAAACTCGGCGGTTTGTACCGTCAAAATTATGTTACCATGATTCACGTTATCAGTTGTAAGAATGCCCAAAGACATATGACATTGTCATTCTTTTACTAGTTTTATTCATCGTTTAGTGTATGGTGTTGTATAATGGCACGATTTTAAAAGTAAATGTTAGAGACAGTTCAGGGAAGTATTGTTACTGTGATAATGTAATTAGTTTTGAGCCAAAGTTTCAAAACAAGATTTCGTGCTTTCTGTCGCGAACGGGAAAGTGTGGCGATTCACGAGGTGTTACAGGTCTCTTCTGCTTGCTTCAGAGCGATGAATCTATAAGACAGCCACCTCGCTTATCCATTTATCGCGAGAGGACATCACGGAATGGAAACTTATCCTGGCCAGAGCTGGCTTTTTCGACTTAGAGGAGTCGGTTGTCGCAAAAATGACCGTGTGCGCAAAGCATAGGAAATTTCTGGCGCCCAAGAACACCTTGCCAATATCCAGCGCACCAAGGGCGTCCACGAAGAAACCAGCAGGGGGAAAAGAGCCGGCATTCCATAAATTTGGAAATGCCGAAGGCCATTGAGCAGATGTACGGTGTTTTCGTCAAGTCGGATCAGGTGCGTATAGAATTACCATACAGTTTCATACATAAAACAGGTTATAGAAAATATTTTCCTTTGCTTGAGTAGTTCATGCCGGTTTAAGATTTTTATTAAGCTGCTCTTTCTAACATTTGTTGTCAAATGAGGAGGGAGATTTATTTGCGCCCGCTAAATTCTTATCAAGCCTTCGTCACGCTACTGTTAGATATCTTGTTTTGAATGCTGACCAAAAGAAATGCATGTAAAAATAAATAAAGAATTACTACGAAGCTAAGAGAAGGTTTTTTTTATAGCTGGTGAAAAACCGCCGGCCCTTTCTTAGTTTTTTTTTTTTGCATTGCAAGGTGAAAGTTCCGCTAAAACAACAGCAGTCGCCACGACAGAATACCTTACATTAACATCATTACAGATTTGATGGGAACTTCAGAAGAAAAGTGGAAGTAAGAGGTTTTCTCAGAAGTTCGGGAATACCTAACAAAGAAATTTAACATCGGACAAGACACTGGCCGAAGAGAATATCCAGAGCAGGTTGCGAAGGACATGAGAACTGCTATGACAATAGACGGAGAAAGACTGTTTGATAAAGCGGAGTGGCTGTCGAAGACCCAGATCCAAGGTTTCTTCTCGAGGTTGTCGGCGCGCATCAAAAAGGGAAACCAGAAGCGCATAGAGAGTGATGACGACGACGATACAGACAGGGAGGAGGACGATGATGAAGATTTGTTAGGGGAATACGCATGCGATTTAGATGAGCACAGCTTAAGGGAGACAGAGGATGCTGTTCAGGGGAAAATTGGCGTGGCCCATCCAATTATACGATGACCTCTGTGTCCATCCAATACCATCCAATACGATGACCATCCAATACGATGTATATAATTTGTGCACCCTTGCAAGAGAGGGGAAGCTACCAACTTTCAAGGGTAAGATGCTTTGCAAATGTGTTCACATTTTGATATATCCCCTTTCGATCTAGAGATGCCAAGCCAATCCTGGTTTCAAAAATCAATTAGATAATCTCAGAGTGTAGTTGTACTGTGTAGTGGCGACAGAGGTCAGAGCCCCGAGGGGGGGGGGGGGGGGGAGGTACTCAAAATTTTTCTTTTACGGGGAAAAGGCATTCCTTTAGTATACCTTTTACTGAAAAAAGGTACTCTTTTCATATACCGAAAAGACATGACATATGCTTTAAACAGGAGGTCTTGATGTCATTTTTACGTAGCGTTTAATAAATTTAAATAATACAGCCAAAAGGTGCAATTGTTCGAAATATTTTAATTGATACCCTTTTAAATACCTAAATAACCGATATCCCTACCGTTTCATATACCTAAACTTGAAATTCCCACCCTTCTAATATACCTGAAGCATTGAAAAAAGTACCCCTTTCTGGCGGAGCCCCCACGTATAGGCCATTATAGATTGTTATAAGCTTAGAGGTAGTTGTGCAAACTGAAAATTGTTTAAGGTGTGGTAGCACATCTAAACATGAAATCCAAATGGATAAGCAAAAAAGTTGAAAGAAATTAGATGAAGAATCACGCGATTAGTTCTGAACAGATTAGTTGGCGACAGGGATCAGAAACATTTCTTGTTAGATTGTTATAAGCTTAGAGGTAGTTGTGCAAACTGAAATTTGTATAAGGTGTTTGAAGCACATTTAAACATGAAAACCAAATGGATAAGCAAAGAAGTGGAACGAAGCTAGATAAAGAACCACGCGATTAGTTCTAGACTAGTTATAAATTATTGCCGTGTCACGTCAGTTTCCGTTTTGTCACGGTAAAACTCACCCCAGTGATCTAAATTTGTGTCACGAAAACAGACTTGAGTAGAGTATTTCTGTGAAAAGTATTTCATTTGCGATGAGGCAGTGTTTTTTTTCTCTTTTTTGGAGGAGAATATCTCCTATTGCACTCAGAAGGATGAAAGTTGGACGTCGATCACGGGTTTGTAAGTATAAGATGTGTGTAAACAAAAATAATTCAGTTCGCACTAGCGAGCTTTCAAGTATTAAAATACCTAATACACAGAGGTCAACTAAAATTTACTGATATCTGCGTATGTAACAAAGAAGTTAAAAACGAAATACATTAGGAAGAAAGGCAATAAAGGCCACAAAGGACCGTCTTCAGCTACGTCTTGCAAAATGGCAGGTAACAGGAGAAATTACTTTCGTGCTTCGTACATGTATGTGATAATTTGATTAAAATGTCACGAATTCTTGATGGCAATGTGTGGTGTTAAAATTGAACTTTAATATTTACAAGTTTAAATACGGAGAAAGCGTTCAGAATCCAAAAAAAAAAAACAATAGAAAGCAGCAAAATCTAAGAGTACACAATCCAATTAACTTTACCTGACCAAGTTTAGCAGACAACGAGCGGCGTATTTCGCATCAGTTTAAACGGACGAATTAGAAGTTCCAGGACGAATATTTCGCCGCTTTGAATCGCTTAAAACGTTTGCAAGTGTTCGGTCTGTGAAATCACCTGTATTTTTGACTTGCAACGCCGAAAGTCAACGATTAAACCGTTTTTTGTTGAAAACAACCGTTATTCAGTTTACAATCTCATTTGCATAACGCGTGTGAAAGATTCGCTTAAAACACGAAAAGTTGGAAGTCGCTGTGACAAAAGAAGGTAAGAAGTGCAAGGTATTTTTAGATTTCTGTGCTCTCTGGCATCTATTTAGTAGAATTCAACTGGCATTTAGAATGGTCTGGTCTGGACTTGTAAATTAAAGGCCAGCAAAGTCAGGGTACATTGGCATGTTTATAAAAAGCGATCTGACGGTTGTTAAGATATTAATTTTTCCGAACCTGTAAAGAAAAAAAATATTAAAACAAATATGAGTTTACAACCTTTCAAGGACCACCTTTCATGGGATTATAATAGTTTTTTGTCTCAGACGGCGGTTTTTGTGTGCTGAGCTCGTCAACTTGTGTAATTTTTCGTTGTGGCGACCAGCAAAATTAGCCTTTTTGCCGCGCTGGCTGTTATAGGCTCTAAAAATATATTTTAACGTATTTCAAAAAACTAAAGCTGTTGCATTTACTTATGAACCAAGATAGTTCACTGTGCAAAGTTTGAACGAAAACTTTTTTCCGACCCGAAATGCGATGGTCCGCTTTTAAGGACATTGCCACTTAAGCGCTGACTTCATTAAATGCGGGCTCAAAATCAATAGAACGGCGTCTGCATTCTGCGGTCTGCGGTCTGCAATCTGCGGTCTGCGGTCTGCGGTCTGCAGTCTGCAGTCTGCAGTCTGCGGTCTGCGGTCTGCAGTCTGCGGTCTGCGGTCTGCGGTCTGCGGTCTGCGGTCTGCGGTCTGCGGTCTGCGGTCTGCAGTCTGCAGTCTGCGTTTTCACCCGACCGGAGCCACTGAGGAAAAGCTCAGTAGAAGAGTTTTGTTATTTTGGCTTTTAGTGTAATGGGGACGCAAGCCGAGGATGTTTGAATATTTTCAAAATGCCACTCGGGTTCGAGTGATGCTAGTCGGAACGTGTGCAAGCCAAGACAAAATGCTTGTCAAATTGGTTTACGAATTCGTTCTACTCGTGAATTATGTCGCCCGGGCGCGTGTTGCCAGGTGTTTGCCAAGGTGTTGCCAAGTGCGTTTCAAATTTTTCTCGCTTTCCAGAATGTCGGCACGATGTCTCTTGAGTGCAAATGTTATTGGTCAAGGACAATCAAAGGAGGAATTTTTTCCAGTCGGTCTCAAGTGCACATCAAACTAGTGCTGTTCAGGCTTATCTGAATGATTTAGATAATATGCCACTTTAACGCGTGTGACCCTAAAATGCTATAGTCAGCGTGGCAAAAGTTTACTTTGTCTGCGAAGTTTTGTTTGGTCGAGTGCTTTTGTTCCAAGACAATCGTCTTGCCACCTGAGTGCTTGAAAGGTAAAACGCTGGTCACCTTTTTTCTTTTGCAAGAAGTATCTATTTAATAGTTGACGTTTTCGCTTTTATTGAGCGGGCCATGGCGAATTTTTCAAATGTTTTGTTGGTCTACTTATAACTACAGCGTAAAACAACGTAGTTTGTTTAAGAATATATTTTTCATTAAGTGTTGTCAACCCACACTGAATTTGAATGATAATAAAGTGGTTCTTTGGCTTTAATTTTGTTAGCGTTTGTTCTCCTCTCGACTTTTCCCCTCCTTGTGTTACCAGCTGAGTTGGAGTGTCACTTGAAACAGGGGTACAACTCTCCTCCCGGTTTATCTGGGTCAAGCTGCCATTCCTCCTCCTCTGGTGGCCACTATTTCATTCTCCTTTTCGTCTTTTATGTACTTGGGCTTTATTTCTATCCTTTTCCGCTTTGTTTGTAAAACCAAACAAAACCGTTCTTTTCCCGTACCGAGAACTGCAAATCTGATCCTACTCCTTGCGTAGACGTGTTCCAGTCTAGAGTTACTGAGTTGGTGACCGTGGATATGTGGCCACTAGAGTCTGAGGCGGAATTGGCAGTTCCCTGTTTTTGGACCGCCCTTTTCGTTTGGACAACCTTTCACAATTACCCAGATACCTTACGAAAGGATGTTACCAAACAACGTTAGACGACAAGTCAGGCTATGATCACATTCTCTTTGACTTTCCTAGTCGTACGTTCTTTGGCATCAGGTAGAAAGGATGGTTTTTGTTTTGGATGGAATATTTCTGCCTATGTTTATCTTTCCACCGGCCTCCTAGTATCGCATTTGTTAAGTTCAATAGGAGTGCCTTGCTCTTTGTATATCGATGATAGGCACAATGGTTAGTTGCAGTCCAAAACTTCCGACCATGCGGCGAGTACTTTAGCTACTCCTTCAGACGAATCACGTTTTGCCGTTTCAAAAGCTGCTGTTTTCCTTGCTGCTTATACCCTCGCTTCTCTTGGGCACAAGGTTGGACTAAAGGAATGTGTTTTCACCCCTCAGAAAAGGATCGTGGACCTGCAGGATTTCATGGGACACGTTGGTTGGCACATTCACTCTACTGCGACTTATTACATGCAGGTGGCGAAAGTTATGCCCGCCAATTTCCGCTTCTTCGACACTCACTGGTCAAGAAGTGAACATTGTAGATCCAGGTGTATTGTATCAAGATTGTGATAAAATCAAAATTTTGTTCCAGCATTCTCGCATTAGATTTTGGAGAATGGGAGAATACACCTAATCTTGACCAGGTTATCCCTTATTCCCATCTGTACATCCTTTTACCGAAGTCGAACGGAGGGATACCGCAACCCATTTTCACCCCTCGATATCTCATTGTCCTATATATTCATGTGTATTGTAGGTGCTTTGAATATACTGCTATTCAAAGTACCGGAAATAATAAATGAATATTATCTTAACAATAGATATCCCACAATCCTCTGCGCTGTATATATTACCGTGATTCCTTCCTTTGTGCATATTTCTCCTACGACATCACTCGTTGAGTATGCGAACCCACCCACCCACCCCCGGCATGACGCGGTGACAGACCTTCATGCACATGAATATACCGCTGTCCACACTCGTGGACAGCACCCATTTTCACCCCTCCATATCTCATTGTCCTATATATTCATGTGTATTGTAGGTGCTTTGAATATACTACTACTGTGTTGGCAGCATCTGGAATTTCCTTTTTGGAATTCAATGCCACCTTTGGGAAGGTGAATGACTGGCTCACTTCACATAACAAAGATGTCACTGAAGAGTAGAACCCCTTCAAATGACCTGGCAATGGGAATGTAAAATTATAAAATACTAGTTTATACAGGCTGTACATATAAGAGTGAAGATGTATTATATGCATGTATTACATACAATACATGCATATACATAATTCACCACATTGTCATGATGTCATATATGGTCAAAAATTCATTATCATTCATCATCTGCAAGTCAATATTGTTAACACTGAATGCAAAAGGCTTTCATTTCGGCTGTTGTTATCAAAGTCCTCCATATCTCATTGTCCTATATATTCATGTGTATTGTAGGTGCTTTGAATATACTACTATTGTGTTGGCAGCATCTCGAATTTCCTTTTTGGAATTCAATGCCACCTTTGGGAAGGTGAGTGACTGGCTCACTTCACATAACAAAGATGTCACTGAAGAGCAGAACCCCTTCAAATGACCTGGCAATGGGAATGTAAAATTATAAAATACTAGTTTATACAGGCTGTACATATAAGAGTGAAGATGTATTATATGCATGTATTACATACAATACATGCATATACATAATTCACCAAATTGTCATGATGTCATATATGGTCAAAAATTCATTGTCATTCATCATCTGCAAGTCAATATTATTAACACTGAATGCAAAAGGTTTTTATTTCGGCTGTTGTTATCAAAGTCATTCCCCTTAAATTATAGAACTAAACATGAGTTTTCAAATTTGCCTATTGGTTGACTATCTTATCTGGTTGACCTTGTATGTAACATAATTCCTTAAACTTTAAAGCTTCAAGAAGCCTAATTATTTAAACCGTTTACTTTATGCTGCATGAGAGCAAACGACGAGAGAAAGCCAAGCGTGAAATACAACATAAATGTATCGCAACAATGTCAAAGAGCACATAGTATAGCAAGTACATGTTTCATGATAAATGGCCACACTTTTAATCTACAGTGATCAAATTTTTTCCAAATTCACAATGTTCTCAAGGCTACAACTATCAACAGAGAAAACACCCAGCCCTACCTTACACTCTTAATAAACAAAACCAAATACTTGCAAGAAGGTTTTTTCGAGGTCATCTTCAACCTAGTGTAGATTTAAATGCAGAGGACCTCGCAGTTTTGAGTTAAGAACTTTATGACATCACATGCAAACCAAGAATATGATTTTTAGGAAGACCACTTCTGTTGTTAACGTGGCTTTTATATTTAAATAAAGATTGATGATCATGATGATGATGATGATAATGATGAAGATATGCTGGTCACTGTAGAGATTATGCATTGTCAGGACAGTAAAACAGGTTGAAATGAATCACCAGGCCAAAGGGAGCTGAACATCACATACATTTTGCGTATGGTTAGAGCTGCTTCTGGTGGATTGCACTCAAACCTACACAATTTTAACAGGTTCTCAAAATTTGTCAAGAAGCCACTTTTTGTACTAATTTGCCACAATTACACAGAAATAAAACTTTCATCAGCTTGCCTTTGTCAAAATGGTGCAAATGGTTGCAGCATCTACTCTGACTCCAAATTTTTCAAATGGCTCAAAAATGTTTGAAGCAGAAGTCAAAGTGCCTCCACACATCTGAAAATTTTGCAAATCATGAAGTAACACCGTTTACATTCACCTTCTATTTCAATAATGTAGCTGTACTACTACAAAACATTGGGTCAAATGTTAATTTCAAAAATATTATTTCTACCCAAATTTGTTCACCAGCTACATTACATAATGTATGGTTGTATTTAAGACACAGTGCTAGTACTCAACAAATGAGATTGTGAATGATTGTTCACAAGCATTTTAGGTTTTTGTACTTGGCACCCGGCTTACTGTTTTCATTGTTGGACTGTGTTCTTAACAATCAATGTTTGTGCAAATTTGCTTTGCTTTGTAAGGATCTCAATTAAAGTCTGTTAAAGCATATTAGTTTGTTTACACAAATGTCATTTCAATTTGCACCATAGATGTATTATATCCATTAATTATATAGCCATGTCTCACAAAGACTGGGAACTACCAAATTTGTGAATTTGATTGGCTAAAATCGATATTGATCACGGGCTAGATTTTCCCATTAGTCCAGCAGATAAGTGCAAAATTTGGCCAAATTGTGCCTTTTATGATAAAAGCGTGAAACTTGGCACAAAGTTAGAACACATCTTAAGAAACATTTTTAGCTATAGGGCCATCGCAGATTTGTCACGTGACCCAAGTTACGTTCGCTCTTTGAGTGACGTCATCAAGGGTGGGGGTAATTTACCGTTTGTGCGCTGTGTTTCATAAAGAAGGTAAAACTTGAGAAAATTCTCGCCGTATACATAGTAGAAACTTCAGGATGAGCTTCCAGACGTGTAAAAATATAATATTGGTTGCCATGGCAACTGTTACCTTAAACAATATGTTCCGTTTAGGCTATTAATACGACATCTTGGTTACTGGATGTTTAAAAAAAAAAAACCTACCTGTTCTTGAAGCTCACTTTTCAATGATATATTACAAAACAATATAGCTGTATTTCACATTTTTCACTTGAGGATGTGTTAAGGCGCTTAAATACAGTGCAAGTTGACTTTGAAATTAAACTGCTGACCAGAGTTTTACTTCAGTTGTTCAAGGAAGATACGCATCGCTACAAATCATGTAAGTATTTCAGTAAATTTTATTTAACTTTAATTGCAGCCAGAACAAAAGGGAGCATGTGTTTTAGATAGTTTTCGTTTAGTGTAGCAAACAGGGCGGAAAATGAGCTTTAAAAGCGAACGCATTCAAGTTTTATAGTCACTTTCTCAACAACACGTGCTTCAAGACCTGTGGCTCAGTCATGTATAAAATGAAAGCTCTTTTTGTTCTTTATTTTTCACTTATTCTCCCTGGAAGTGGGATACAAATTATGCAGTATTCTTTTATGTCTGCAATATAGTTAACAGGAGAAAGACAATTAAAAGAGACAATTAAAAAAGGGTTTTGAAGAAAAGCAATTGTAAAATATGAGCTGCAGCTGCGTTCACTTCATTGAAGCCGGGAACCCAGTTGAGTGCACTTTGTGGCCTGTTTACAAGGAGGGAGGGTTAGCTTCCCGGAACAACCTTATTGTGTTTCCAAAAGGGAAATATGATCAAAACACCTAAAAAATAAGCGATTTTAACCAAGAAAACATCCAAATAATTTTGGTTTGTTTGACTTGTTTTATTTATACTTTCGTGGGAAATAAATTTTCGAATAAATACGTTTTCTGCGGGCAAATATTTGATTAAATGTTGTCTCTACAGCCGCTTAATTATTCGTTTTAGCCAAATGAAGGAAAACGAGTTCCAAACTGAAGGTAAATTTGTTTCTGGGATTTACGTGAGCCAAGAATTTGTAATAGGAAAAAAACTTAAAAAAAAAACACGATAAAACTGCGTACTAAAAGCGAAAGCTAGTTTTGGCTATAAATTTGTTTTCGCCTTGTGTTTTATTAATGCGTAAATTGTGAGCCTTTGTAGGCCGGGGCAGTACGTACATTGCTTTTTCCCCATTGAGAAAATTTACCCTCCCTCCTTGTTAACAGACCTGTAGTCAAAAGTTTTTAAGTAATAGTTTTTAACAACTTTCCACTGAAATCAACATTTTCAACAGCAAAACAAAGCAAAAACAAGACAAGATATTTATTATTTTTTTGTTAATTTTTCTTTAAGGTAAAACTTGTCTTCCTTGTAGCTGTAAGCCATTCTTTCATGATTGTGGCGAGGGATGGCATACATATAGTAGGGGTAATAGAACAGTGAGACGCAATGTCTAAAGTGTACAAAGTCGTTGACCCTTCGCAACCTGGGACATCGGATATGCAATGTTTACCAATTGACTGGAACAAATGTGTTCTGTGTCAGAAAGACACAACCGAAAGCCTGTCTTGTCCAGCTGATTCAACGCGTAGCACAAAAGGAACCGGTTATAAGACAACAGCTGAAAATCTACTTGCCTTCGACAAGCTCGGTTGCTTGCCAAGATCCATAAATTTATCTCGATTAGATGAAGGTGAAGGCGTTGAAGCAAGTTTCCAACATCATAAAGCTAAATGGCATGACACGTGTAGGCTGAAGTTTAACAAGACAAAACTCCAACGGGCAGAGAAGAGAAAAACGCCCCCCGAAGACAGCTTGACAGATGTCCGCAAAAAGTTCACCCGTAGAAGTAGGGAAGAGGTTCCTCGTTCCGTTCATCGCTGTTTCTTCTGTGACAGTGATGCTGAAGCTGGCGAGTCTTTGCACAGAGCGTCTACACTGGAGCTTGACAATCGTGTCCGCCATTGTGCTCTTCATTTGCAAGATAAACCTCTACTAGCTAAACTGAGTGCTGGGGATATGGTTGCCCAGGATGCGGAATATCATGTCAAGTGCCTAGTTGCTCTTTACAATAGAGCACGAGAAACAAGATCTTGTAGTACAGAAACTGATGTGGACGCTGTTAACCATGGCATTGCATTTGCTGAACTTGTGTCCTACATGGAAGAAGCTCGCGTCGACAATCTCATCGCCCCAATTTTTAAACTGTCGGACCTGGCAAACCTGTACAGCAACAGACTGGAACAACTCGGTACAAAATTATCAGGGCGCGTTCACTCCACCAAACTCAAGAATAGAATACTGGCTCACTTTCCAAACATGGAATCTCACCCGCAAGGTCGTGACGTCATTCTAATTTTCAAAGAAGATGTTGGTGCTGCACTGGGAAAGGCGTGTGAGCATGATGCTGATAGTGATGCTGTTCATCTAGCTAGGGCTGCGACGATAGTTCGACGAGACATGTTTCAAATGAAAATGGAATTCAATGGTTCATTCCATACCAAGTGTCAGGAGCAGTCTGTACCACCTTCACTCCTAGCACTAGTTACTATGGTGCTAAATGGACCTAACATCAAATCACAATCTAGTTCCTCATCAGTATTTCAGCCAGCTCTCAGTCTATCTCAGCTTCTGCTATTTAACAGCTCCAAGCGTTACAAGGAAAATGATAAAGATGTTGTCAGGCACAGCCAACAGCGCGAAACACCCCTCCCCATCTATTTGGGCATGATGCTCCATACAAAGACCCGAAAACGTGAACTTGTGGACACCCTTTTCAACCTGGGACTATGCATATCATATGATCGGGTGTTGAACATCTCCACTGAACTTGGCGACAAAATCTGTTACCATTATGAGAGGGAAAAAGCTGTCTGCCCCCCTCAGCTCAAAGGTGGCCTTTTTACAACGGCAGCAGTAGACAACATAGATCACAATCCCAGTTCCACAACTTCTCGCGACTCATTTCATGGAACTGGGATATCACTGTTTCAGCACCCAGATGAAAGTTGCAGTGGAATTCAACGGGCGGTTATTGCGATTCAGGATGATTCTCAACCAAGGAAAATGAAAATCAACCTACCGGAATCTTACACAAGTGTGCCTCCTGTTGTTCTTCCAAGGCATGATCCACCCATACCAAAGCAACAAGGAACCAACAGAGCATACTGCGACCTCATTCCTCAAGCTATACAGAAGGAATACAGGTATAAAATTACTGAAGGTAGCGTTACCTTTTGTTAATGATGCGCACAGAGAAATGCACTTTGATAGTTTAAGCAGTTCTTAATATTTACTAATTTTTTTATTCTGCATCTTTTGTATGACAGATGGCTGGAACAAGTAAGTAGAGTGGTGTCTACTGACAGCACCAAAGGAGACGAGGCAGTGTCATGGTCTGCATACCACGCAAGTCTTCAACCTCCAAATGGAATATCAGAAAGTTGCTTGGCAAACACTTCCCTATTGCCCCTTTTCTATGATCAAGCCCACTCAGTAGCCATGATTCGTCACTCAATGGATGTAGTGAGGAAGGCTGTGGACATTCTGAATCCTGGACAGGTGCCCATCATCACTGTGGACCAACCATTGTACGCCATCGCAAAGCAAATCCAGTGGAACTGGACAGCAAGTCACGGCGAAGATCAGATTATTGTGCTGTTTGGAGGTCTGCACATCGAGATGGCAGCTTTTAAGACCATTGGCAATCTTCTAGATAGCAGTGGTTGGGTAGGGGCATTAGTCCAAGCCAATGTTGCTTCTCCTGGCACGGCCGATTCATTTCTTCGCGTCACTCATGTAACACGCACCCGACGTGCCCACCAGATTACAGCCAGTAGCCTGTATCTACTTCTGCAGAAAGCCTTCACGGGGTACTGCAATGGTCTAGAAGAGGAACATAATCGGCCGTCAATGGAAGATTGGTGTTCCAGCAGAGCTGAATTATATCCACAATTCAAGTTCTGGTACCTTGTTTTACAGTTGGAATTGTCAGTGCTTGTCTTCGTGCGAGCTATAAGAGAGGCAGACTTCAAGCTCTATGTAGATGCCCTCACTAAGATTGTACCGTTGTTCTTTGCGTTGGACCACCCGAATTATGCCAGATGGATCCCTGTTCATCTGAGAGACATGGTAGCATTAAAGAACGTTCAACCCAAAGTTTATTCAGAATTTCTTAAAGGAAAGTTTGTATTGAAGAAGACGGCGCGCAAATTCTCTGCTATTGCCATTGACCAGGGTCATGAACAGAATAATGGTGCTGTGAAAGATGACGGCGGGGCAGTTGGCCTCACCGAAAACCCTGCTGCCCTCAGGCGTTGGATGGTGTCTGGCCCGGAGATGGCCAGAGTAATTGGAGAGTTCGAGGCATCAACTGAAAAGAGTAAGAAGTTGGATTCACGACATCACGAGGAGTCGAAACACGTGCAGAAGGCATTTGCACGAGATGTGGAAAGTCTAGCCAACACCATAGAGGAAATGGGCAATCCATTCACCGAGGATAGCGGCGATCTCCTTGCACTTGATAGCAGAGACATTGCCGATCCAGCCGTTACTGATACAGTGAGAAGAATTGAGAAAATTGGAGAAGAGCAGTATGAAACCTTTGTTAAAGAGCGGCTTGTTAATCAGACGAAACCCATTTCAGATCCTATCAAGAAGAACAATCTTCCTCTCTTCAGCCGACCTCCAGTCCGAGAGAAGACAAAGTCACAGCTACAACTGACCTCCCTGAAAAATGATTGCTCCCTCTTTTCGCGGCTGTATATTGCGTCACAGGTGCGTAATGGAAATCTGGATGAATTTTTCGAACACGAGAATCAAGCCTATCCCCCAGCGTTATCACAAAATGGAAAACTTAGAATGGCCACAAAGTCAGATCTAGTCGGATGCTTGGAGGACTTAGTTTCTTCCCAAGAGAAGACCACTAATCCTGATGTACAAGCCATTCTCCTTGATGGCTCTGCTGTTGTAAATATGCTACGACCCGGTTATGCAAAAACATTCTCGGATTATGCATCACAAGTGTTCCAGCCATACATTGTAGCCCAGACACAACATGCAAGTCGTGTCGACATTGTTTGGGACGAGTACCACAAAGAAAGCTTGAAAGCGGAAACAAGAGGCAAGAGAGGGAAGGGAGTTAGAAGACGTGTAGAGCCCTCCACTGCAATTCCTGGAAACTGGAAAGAGTTTCTGCGCATTGATGAAAATAAAGTAGAGCTATTTTCTTTTCTTGCATCTAGTGTAGTAGCATCCATCGACAGCAGCAAGCAGATAATCAGCACACATCGTAATGAGGTACTTTGCAATCAATCCAGGGATGTCTCACGTCTTGTTCCATGTACACACGAAGAGGCCGACACGAGGATCATTCTTCATCTGGAAGATGCTGTGAAAGAAGGGAATACAAAAGTTTCCATACGTACAGTTGACACAGATGTGGTAGTATTGGCAGTGACATCAGCCCAGCGCCTTGACAACACTGAAGTATGGATTGCATTTGGTACCGGAAAGACCTTCCGTTTTTTAGCAGCTCACGAGATAGCCAGAGCTCTGGGACCTGATCGATGTAGGGCCTTACCAATGTTCCATGCTTTTACAGGGTGTGATACTGTTTCATGTTTCGGAGGACGGGGTAAAAGAACTGCATGGGACACATGGAAAGCCTACGATAGTGTCACACCAGCATTTTGTTCTTTGGCAGCCACCCCAGAGTCCATAGAGAGTTCTATTAAACCATTGGAGCGATTTGTGATATTGCTGTATGACCGCACCAGTAGCTTGGAATGTGTCAACCAGTCCCGAAAGCAGCTTTTCACGCAGAAAGGCAGATCAATAGAAGGTCTTCCCCCAACAAAGGCAGCTCTTATAGAGCACACTAAACGCGCGGCTTACCAGGCTGGTCATTGCTGGTCCCAAGCAATGATTGCAGCTCCAGAGCTTCCTTCTCCGAGTGATTGGGGCTGGACGAGGAAGGAGCCCAGTGGTTGGGAAGTATGCTGGACAACTCTGCCAGAAGCTACAAAGGCCTGTAGGGAACTTCTGAGATGCGGTTGCACGAAAGGTTGTAAAGGTCAATGCAAATGTCTAAAAGCAGCACTCCAGTGTACTGCACTTTGTCGTTGTGGCGGACTTTGCTCTGAGGACTAGGCAGCAAATAATGTGGAATATTTGTTGTCATGACTGGCAGCTGAAACATTTTCTCAGTCTCTAGCAAATTGTTCGTTTGAAGAAGGATTTTAAAGAATTCGATACCACGTAAGAGAACGAAAACTGATCTGTGAAAGCTATTTTGAACTTTTTTAACATTGCAATAAATTGTGGTACAGATCCTTCTGTCATCAGAAAACTGTGTTAGATCAAATAAACATTAAAACATGTTTTAAGGGTGAGCTGTCTGTGATCTTTTCTAACAAATTTAAAATATTATTGCACTGTTTTATTGATTGTTTTAAAGATGTTCGCTTAAATCATAAAGAAAAAAAGTAAAATAGTATACAATGACCAGTATGGTGCTCGTAATGTCAAAAAAGCGTTGTCATGGCAACGGAGATTGTTGTCATGGCAACAGCAATAAGTGGCTACGCAGTTTTTGTCGAAGTAAATTATTAGCACGGTGTGAACATGGTCTAGGCTAAACAGGTTAGGCTAATTCATTGCAGTTTTTGTACTTACTAGTAAAACTAAGGACTCGACCACGCCCTTTTTAGGATACAGCCGCCATATTGGTCACGTGACCAATCTGAGATGGCCCTATATCTAAAAATGTTCCTTTTCATATGCTCTACATTTGTGCCAAGTTTCATTCTTTTATCATTAATGGCACAATTATACCACTTATCGGCTGGACTACATCTAGAGTGGCATCTAGGAAAAGCAAAAACATTGACCTGTTTTTGCAAAAACATAATAAACGAAAACGCTAAAAAGCTTGACGCAAAAAAAGATAAAAAGAACCAGCACAACTCGTAAATGTTTGTTCAGTTAACAGGCACGAAATCACACATCACCTAGAGGTGAATTTGCAAAGAAATTGCAAGGCCAGAACTTAAAAGCACTCTTGACCTTGGTCGTGCATTTGGTGTGTATTCACGACCTCGGTCAAGATTTTCCCATACAGACCTCCTGCTTGGTTAGTAAGAGCTAAGTATTGCATAAAAATATTTAAGATCTTTTAAATCTCAACTCAAAACTTTCCTTTTGGAAAAACGTATTTATTCTTAATGATTTTTATCTTTATTGCACTTAAGCATTTTATATACAGCTCATTTACCATTACCATTGCCATTGCCATTACCATTACCATTGCCCTTACCATTACCTGTGACATTGTCATTGCCATTGTCATTAAAAGTTAATCCAAATAAGGACAACTTTATGGTGTTATTCACCAGAGTTAGCTAGCTCAACTCAAAGCCAAAATTTCGGTTTCTTTCAAACCATCATCAAGCCAATGACAAAAAATAGAAAGCCTGGAGGTTTTTAATGTTACATGTTATTGCGTTATTTGCATATCAACAGTTCATGGTTCCCCTTTTGGCCATAGATAATTAGGGGCTGCCTTCTTTTTTATGTGATAAGTGTCCTTAAATAAAAGTAAATTCCAGTCACTGTCCATGTCAATTATGCTAGGATTGTCCCTCACTGTGTTGAGGTAAAATTGTTTGATGTCAATACAATGGCTCTTTGTGTTCAAACAGCACAGAAAATTGCATAGTGCTAAAAGATGTTGAAAATTGGCGCAAGTATTCAGATGATTAAATATTGAGCTTTCTTTCAACTCTATCCTTTCATCTTTATCTCATAAACTGGAACTTTCATAATTCAGTGAGGATATTGTCCAGTGTTGGTAAGATTTTAAATTCCAATGACTGCAGTAAACAAGTGGATGAGATAATTATCTAATGGATGATTGTGCTTAGTTTGCAAAGCTTAATACGAAATATAAAGGGGCATCCATAATTAAAACAATGTTTGAGACAAACAAGAGAGAAAAATATAGTTGTTTTAATTTCAGTCCTGAAAGCAAATTGTACCATGGTCAAATAAGGGCATGACTAAATTAAATTCCACGCACAGTTACAAGAAACAATGAAGGATTTGTTGCCCTAAAACCAGTGACTCTTCCACAAAGAAGAGAATTTCACTTTCAGCATTACTACATTACCATAATTGCCAGACATGTTTTCTACTGAGGAATCCGCCATCAGTCACAAGTCATCTATTCCTTAAAGGACTTAATCATTTGTTCTTTTTTATTGTTGTTGTTGTTTTTGAACTAGATACTAAAATACCATTAATAATGTAATATTGAGAACCTCAAAGGTAATGCCATGGAGGAAAAGGTTAGAGATGCTATGCAGACACGACTTATGAATTATAAAAAGAACCGTAATTAATGCAAGAACAGAAAAAATGAGTAAGATAATACTGAACAGCTCATATTAACAACAAATATTATCACTATGTGACATCTTGAACGTATGTTGCATGTTCTCCTTGTCAGTTCTTTCAAGTTAAGATCACACCAACTGTCAACCACAGTGGAAAATATCTTGAAAACATAAACCTTAACCTAACATTGCTGATCACAGTTTTGACAGTCAAGTCTCTTGTCACCAACACCATACTACAAAGCTAATAAACTTGACTGATCATCATCATGATGTGCCATTAACACTGAAAAAGTTGCTAAGGGACAACATGAAACTGAAAATTATAGAAATAGTGAAAACAAACGATAAGATTACTAGATTGACACAGAAAAAGTATTGGATTATCAGACTGAAGCCGCACATAAACAATTTAGTCTGACTAATATTTCTGTAAGTCTTGTATAATTTACTATATACTTCATAATGTTTTATATATTTATAATCCTACAGGGGGTACTTGTTTTTTTTAAAAAAAAGAATATTGAAATATTCTTTTATTCTATCGATTTATATTTTTAATTTTATTCAAATATTTTAATTTATAAATATTTCTCTTTTTAAATTCTTACTCCATGTTTCACTATAGTCTTCAATACCTATTTTAGTAAGTGTATGCGCATGGATGAAGCCACACATAGCCATTTTAACTAATGATGATTAAAATTTTGTATTTATTTTATATAAAAGAATTCTACTGTTGACACTTATTACACTTATACTTAACACTCCTGAAGAAAGCCAAGACCCTGAAATGTTGAGTAAAGGAAATCCTATTTGAAGTTGGATTTTCAACAATCTTTTTCAATAATTTCAAGCCTCCATGGTTGCTACAAGTGATCCTCGTATTTGGACTTATAAAAGGATAGCATTGTTTGAATGTCAACACCCAAAGATTCAAGGATTGACTGTCCATGGCTGCCACTGCCCAGGTGATGGGTTGTGCGCATAAAACGACAAACAATGACAGACAGAAAATAGAAAAACCCAAAGTAAATGGAAGCCACTGATGAGGCCTAGGAAGGCAAAAACAGCTGCAATTGTTGCCACCCCATAGGTGATATGGGTTTTTCTTCAAATGTGTGTGGCCCTGACCAGGCTGTGGGATGTGTTTTGTTACTTCACTATTTGTTTTTTGGATAGTTAGAGGAAATACATGTAATAAATAGCTCCATAGATAGATGAATTGATAGATCAAGGGATTCATAGATAGGTAACAAGAGGATGAACATACACTTTCTGAATTAATTATAACTATAACAACATTCTTAATTCTGATTGTTTCTTAGCACGCCCTGTGTCTTGCCAAATTAGAGCACCCACAGCTGAAGTGTCCAACAACAGTGTCCAATAAGAAAGTTCATTTTCTACAAATGGGCACGCTCTTTATTTGGTTCCTTATTGTGACTAAAATCTCCTAAATATTCCTAAAACCTTCAGTTGTAAAAATTGCTTATTGTCATAGTGATGCTAACACCGCAACATGCTTCGCTTTGTCTAAATTTTTGCTCAAATATTTTTATACTTATGATTAATTTAAAATGCATATAGGACTTTGTGTTGTCCAATTTTCTCAGTAGTCATACTCGTGATTAAACAAATTGGACTCCTGCTACACTGGGTCTGCAGATTTTGTTAATCACTTGTATGGTTACAGACCAAATTGCACTCCACTCAGTCCTATTTCCATTATCTATCATAATCGAAAGTCCACTAGCTTGATTCTCTGTTATCTCTCTTGATGATGAGTTGGAGCAGCAGTGTTGGTGTCAAGTTGTTGCAAGAAGCATACTCAATGAAATTGAATTGAACAGAGAAATCCTTTGCAGTAAACAACACATTCCAAATAGCAGTGTTTTATACATGAGGAAAAGACCATGGTTTTTGTGATTTCAAATATTCTAGAAGGCATTTAGAAAGGTGACTAGTTGCAAAAATTGTTCACAAGCTTGGGGTAGACAAAAGCATACAGTTTTGACCAGCTTTGTTATAGTGGCTGAATGTCGGTTCAACTACATAGTCTTAGAGACAGCAAACTAGAACATTTAAACACACTTATGTTGATCAGTTGCCATATATCAATGACGGTGTATGTTTCATGTCTGTTTATTATGCTTTTGATATTTTGTTGACTGTCTGGAATCACAAGTATATGCAAAGACCAAAATGTTCAATATAATAGGATCCACACAAGAGCCAATCAACATGACGCCAATATTTCTGTTAGTCAGAAAAGTATTCTAGCTGTCCAACACTTTCAAAGCCATTGAACATGACACTAACAATCATAGAAAGTGTGAGAACAAACAATAAGATTACTAGATTGAAACAGAAAAGTACTGGATTCTCAGACTAAAGCCGGCCATAAACAATTTAATCTAACCAAGTTTTTAGTAGTTCTTGTATTAATCTTCTATACTGTTTGTATTTTCTTTCTTTATTCAAAAAAAATTTTGTTTTATTGTTATTTTTTATTAGTTTTATTCAATCATTCTTATGTTTATTTAATTACTTTTTTTCAACTTTGTGCTTCATGCATCACTGTAGTTTTTCAGTATTGTGTCAGTAACCACACGTGTCTGGATGGTGCCACAGGCAACCCTCTCAACCAATGATCATTGGGATTTTTTATTTAGTTTATATTTAAAAAAATTGAACCACTGACACTCGTTAAATTTATACTTAACACTCCTGAAGAAGGGCAAGACCCTGTTACGTTTAGTAAAGGTTAGGGAAGTCCTATTTGGAGTTGGATTCATGACAGTTTTAGTTTATAATTTGAAGTCTTCACAAACACTACAAGTTATCCTCTTATCTGGAGTTATATGAGGATACCATTGTTCAAATACCCAGACCTATTACAGAGGTACAAAGATTTAAGTACATTGAAAGACTGACAAACAGAGAGAGATAAATAGATAGAAAGAAATGTAAAGCCACCAAGGGTATGTTTACATTACTTTTGGGCCTGATCGCTATGTCATGCTGATGAGACCTAACAAGGCCATAACAGCTATAAACGGTGGCATATACCCATGTGATAAGTTGTGCGCATCCGTTAGGTCCTGGCCAGACCGTGAGATGTGTTTTGTGACTTCTTTTCACATTTTATTTATGGACAGACAGAAAGGTAGAACTATAGATAAAGAGCCATGTAAGTCATCCTGTTGCTTCAAGGATATGCACTACAATTGCAGATAAAATCCTTCAAATTGAAGGTGTCCCGATTGTCACGGCAGAAAACTGTTGCAAAAATGGACTTTTAGCAGTTGTCTTCTTAAAATTGCTTATGGTGTATGTTTTCTTGTCTGTATTATCTTATAGATTTTTATTGATTGTCTGGGATCACCAATATCTTGAGAGCTCTTAAAAGTGTGAGACAAATTAATTGTCACCAAGAATACAAATCGATATGCTGCATTTCATAAGACAAAAAAAGCAATACCTTTCTCATATACCAGCATATATTGTGCTGCACAGGTCCATTTTCTACAAACAAAATCGTTTCAACAATCGGACAGAATTATTTTGTGGTGTCCACTAAGATGATTGTAGCTTGAATCTTTGAAATGTTTTCTGATAGTTGCATGTGTTGACCCTTTGTGACAACATGTAATTTAAAAGCAAGTGACTTGTTTTCTTGTTGCCCTCTTCACACTCTTCCTCACAGGAGACCATTTCACTTTGGATGTTACATTCTTGCCATGATGAACCATTTTGCATCATGTGGAACCCTGCATCAGACACAAGCCAGCATAACAGATGAACAAAATTTTGCAGAACCACAGTGGGAGCGGTTGTTGTCATCTGGTTACATCAAGCATATGCACTCTAATTGTATTGAGCCAAGAAAAGTCTCAGCAGTAAACATGTCCTGAATTTTTTTAATTTTTATTTTTAACATGGTTTACTTTCTTCAGTTCCCTTAGTGTAAATCCTTTATGGCATCTGTTTTCATCTGTTTGTTATGTTGCAAATCTTCTTATTGACTACCAGTGACCACAAGTATTCAAATACCTTTTTAAGGGCAAGACAAATTAATTGTCACTCAAGCTGCAATTTGATGTTGCATTTCACGTGTAAAACAAGCTAACTGTGTCAGCTAATCTCAAGCTGCCATGGCTCTTTTTCTACAAATTGGAGCTGGTGAGCAAAATCTCTCGATTATCTCAAAGAATAACTTGATGGCATTCCCTGATGAGTCAATAATTATAAAGTTTGCCAAGTTTGTTTTCTTATCACTTCTTTAAAGTTAAGAACATACCATCAGCTGTCAGCCAGGTAGCAACACTGTTGTAAAGATAAAACATCACCTACAGTTGATGACCACAATAAACATCACCAAGTTAGGGCAGGCAAGTTTTAATCGTCAGGAGCCACAACACATTTTCAGCTGTCCTAACACTGATGAAGGTGCTTCCCTCTATCCAAAAACTGTTTGATTGTTTGACATGAAGAAAGTTATTGAAATGTTCATGTTTCTAAGAAAACAATAAAAGTAGAATTAACAAACATTAAAAAAAAAAAAAACAATTAAAATCCAATGAAAGAGGAAGATGTGGATTTGGTTTATCCAACTAAGGAACTTTAAATAAAATATTTCCTTATTTACATTAGAAGTCAGTAGAATATACCACCTTTTTGGTGGAAAAGTGAGCTACAAAGTTTATTTGGTACCTTCTCTTTTTACCTAGGTATACAGAATGAACACTTATTTCTTTTATTTATATTTGCTACATTATTCACTTTACTTATAGATGAACATCCAGACCTTATTGGTCTACATGTACTTTAAAACAAGATTGGTATTCAATTCCATACAAAGTGGTAATGAACAATGAACAATATAAGACCAATACGGCATCCCATCACCTGCACATCTTCCAATATTATATAGGTGATTCAGTGCTCCAAATGCAGAATGCAAAACATCAGTGAGACTAAACAACATCTAAGCAATAGATTTGGTGAACATAGACATGCAACCGAAAAAGCAATCAACCACTGTCACATTGGTCAACCCCCTGCCGTTTCAGATCATTTCATTCTTCAGGCCATTCGATTACAACATAAAACTCATTCCCCTAGAACTAATAAACTCTCACAGAGACACCATTCGCAAAGCCAAAGAAGCTGTCTTAATTATCATCAACAATACTCTTGAACACCATGGAATGAACAAATGCCACAAAACTCAATATCTTTTTATCTGTATATTTTTTTACAATTATTTTAATTCTTTTTGCACTTCTTTTTCTATTGTTCACGTATCTTCTTTTTAGTTTGTCTACCAATCAAATTTCAGCCTTTTGTTTGTATTGTTTCAAATATTGTAACCGCCTATTTCCATTTTTACTTAGCTTTTTCAGCCCCTGAAGAAGGTAAGTTTTGCCTAACCAAAATATTGGGCAACAAAATTTTTATTTAACCTTAACCAAGTTTAAAGGGGCAGTATCACGAGAGGTCTTCTACATTTTAGTGTAAACTATGGCAGATTTGTAAAGGTGCACTCGCCGATCAACAAAATAACCTTTGAACGCTAAAAAGGCATAAATTCACTCTCTAAGATATGCATAAACCGCAATCAATGTCTTTTAGTGATTTTCCTCCAAGTAACAATGTCAAACTTGAAAACGTTGGCCCGACGTTTTCAAGTTTGAGACCACCTGTTTCCTACCCGCCCGGAGACAAACAAGTTTCAAATCACTTTCGCGACCAGTACAGTGAGGTTTAGCAAGGTTAAGCAACTGTTATTTGATTTCCAATTAACACCAACACCTTCATTGGACTTTCAAGTAGCACTTAATCTCGGTGAGACTGCCCCTTTAACGTTTTATTTTATATTGCTGATCCTGATCTACACCAAGATCCGGCTTCTCTTCGCTGCTGTTTGTCCAAGTGATCCTTGCATAATTCCAGTACATTAATGAACGATATTTTGCTCAGGAGATCAGTTTACTTTTAGCATTACTATCTTGCCGTGACGAACCACAATATTTTTTTAGTGGGGAACCCTGTATCAATCACAAGCCAGGGTATCAAATTTCTTTTGTTCAAGGAAGAAACAAACATGCAAGCTCAGAAATGTCCATAATAAAATTAGTTTTGAATATGATCTATTCAATATAATATTACTTATTATTTCTTACATCATTGCACTTTTTCCAGTTTTGTTGTATTTGTCTCTTTTGCTAAGCATTTCTTATCTTTCCACTTCATGGGTTTCCTTGGAGGTTCTCAGCATTGTATCATTCATAATAAGTTATTCTCTTAACAGACTTCCTCCTGAGGAATAATGTGAAAATTTTCCATTCCCAGAAGTGCAATGCCTTGACAAAATACATTAGTATTCAGCAAACCTATCCACTTGTCATCCTTTTTGTGCCATACACAAGCTCCAACTAACCCACACACCTACTAGCCGACAAACATGCTGCCATCATAAGTCAGGTGACTATAAGCATCTTTTGCAGCAGTCAGAGTCAAGAAAATGACATTTTTGATTCCAGAACAGATTGGAAACAAATCAGTGTCCACTTTAAAGGAAAAACATAAAAGTGTAAGGAATCCATATCATTTACACTGAATTAAATTGACTTGATAATTTCCTCTAACAATGCGCTGTGCATATTTTTGTCTCATTTCCATGATTAAATTATAGGATAGGATAGGATAGGATAGGATAGAATGAGATAGGAAAGGTATAGAATAGTGGGATGGGATAGGATACGATACGATACGAAAGGATACGATGGATGGGATGGGATAGGATAAAATGGAGTAGGATAAGAAAGGATAGGCTAAGATGGCAAAGGATGGGATGGGATAGGACAGGATAGGGTAGGCTAGGATAGGATAGGATAGGATAGGCTAGGCTAGGCTAGGCTAGGCTAGGCTAGGCTAGGCTAGGATAGGATAGGATAGGATAGGATAGGATAGGATAGGATATGATAGGATAGGATAGGATAGGATAGGATAGGATAGGATATGATAGGATAGGATAGGATAGGAAAGGAAAGGAATGGGATGGGGTAGGATAGGGTAGGATACCATAGGATACGATATGATAGTATATGATAGGATTTGATAGGATAGAATAAAATAGGATAAGATAGATGCCAGGATTCTCTGTGATCTCCCTTGATGATGAGTTGGAGCCGGCTGTTGGTGTCATCTTTTTGCACCAAGCATATGCATTGCAATTGTATTTAGGAGAGAAAAGCCTTTTGTGATTTCAAATATTTTAGACAGCATTTAGAAAATGAACTAGTAGCAGAAACTGTCACAAGCTTGGGGCAGTCAATAGCATACAGTTTTGACCAGATGTGTTAGAATGGCTGAATGATGGTTTAACTACATAGACTAAGAGACTAGCAAACTACATTAAAGACACTGATGTTTACCAGTTGCCTTCTTTAATATTGTTTACGGTGTAGGTTTCATGTCTGCTTTCTTATGTTTCCGATATTTTGTTGACTGTATAGAGTCACAAATATTAAACACCTGGAGTACAAACCAATATGCTTCACTTCACAAGGAAAGCAATCTTTTTTTTCACTATACCAAACAAATTGTGCTGTCTCGATAAGTGACCATGAACTAAATCTTTTTTATAAGAATTATTATATGGCATTCGCTGATGTGTCAATAAATTGACACTTTTAATTCTTATATTTTATATGTATTTGTTAACCACTTGGAACTACATACAGTGTATACTTCAAAACAAAATGACTCATGTTAAGTTCCATGCACAGTGACAAGGAACAATCAAGGAGATCTTGCTGTATTAACCACTGACTCTTCCACAAAGAAGAGCATTTCACTTTAAGCATTACTATGTTGCAATGATTGCCTGCCATTTTCTCTACTGAGTCACAAGCCATCTCAAAGACTTAATGATTGCTTTTGTTCGTCACATTTGTTTTTGACGAATACGATACCAAATTACTATTAATATGATATTTTAACTTTTATGTATGTTTATTTATTTACATTTTTTCAAATTCTTGCTTTATGTATCACTATAGTTTTTAACTCGTATGTGTCTCAAAGACACCACACTTAGCCCTCTCATCCAATGAGGATTAGGATTTTGTATTTAGCTCATATTCAAACAATTCTACCACTGACGCCGAAACGTTTAGTCAAGGTTAAGCAAGTCCTACTTGAAGTTGGATTCTTGACAATCATATTTACTCATTTCAAGTCTCCATGATAGCTATAAGTGATCCTCCTATTTGGACCTATAAAGGTTAGCATTGTTTAAATGCCTAGAGCTATTACAAAGATAAAAGGAGTTTGCTACATGGATAGACAGAGAGAGAAAAGTAAAGGTAGTAAAGGGCAGGTGTACAGGACATTTGGGTCTTCCTCATGCCTGACAGCTATGCCATGCTGATGGAGCTAACAAGGCCAAAATAGCTGCCCATGGCTGCCACTGCTAAGGCGACAGACTGTGAACATGCATGAGGTCCTGGTCAGACCATGGGATGTTCTGGTGACTTCCCTTTCTATTGTGACTGTATCAGTCATTAGCCAGCATAACAAATTAAGGAATTTTGTTTTTTGTTGTTGAAGGAAAAAACCAACAAAATGAAAGCTGAAACATTGCAAATCTTTAATATCTTTAATAAGGCATCCTCTTCAGAAATTCAATACATTCCAATCAGATGCTATCATGTGTGGGGGACTTTGAGCCAATTTCTTGTCCTACTGTAAACAACTTTTTTGTAGGAGGTCTTTATCACTTGTCTACTGACATAAAATTTTCTTCCAAGATCAGAGTAGTTGCCCACAAACAAACCAGAAATATAGCCTCTACCACCTTGGACAATGGCAATTATAATTCCCCTTTCAATATATCCTAAGACAAGACTGCAGGGATATATCATTCTTTCATCTCGCACCTTAATTTTTGGCAGGCAATGGGATAACAAAAATATCATTCTGGGATCAGTATTTTTGAAACCCCAGTTGGAGCTGTTGCTGTCATCTTGTTACATGAAGCATATGCACTGTAATTGTATTCAGCAAAGGAAAGTCTCAGCAGTAAACAACATGTCTGGAATGTTGGCTCATTTTTATCTCAGTTGACTTTCCTAAGTTCCCTTAGTGCAAATCGTTTATAGTATCTGTTTTTGTCTGCTTGTTATGCTGTAGTTCCTTTTATTGCCTGTCTTTGATCACAAGTATGTATTACTTTTTAAGGGCAAGACAAATCATTAATTGTCACCCAGACTACAACCCGATGTTGATTTCATATGCAAAACAACCAATACTTTTCTAACTATACCAGCAAATGTTGTGCTGCCATGGTCTTTTTCTACAAATAGGTGCCCATGAGCACAATCTCTTGAAAATCTCACAGAATAATTTTATGGCATTCCGTGACATGTCAATAATGTTAAAGTTTGTTTTCTTATCAATTCTTTCAAGTTAAGAACACACTGTTTGTCAGCCAGGTAGCCACACTGCTGGAAAGATAAAGCTTCACCTACAGTTAATGACCACAATAAACATCAGCAAGTTAGGGCAGTCAAGTTTTCCTTCTCAAGAACCACAATACACACATTACCAACTTGACTGATCATTTTCAGCTGTCCTTTAGTACACCAATGAAGGTGCTTCCCTCCATCAAAAAACTGCTTGATTGTTTGACACAAGGAAAAAGGAAGTGGTGGATTTCGTTTATACAACTAAGGAAATTTAAATAAATTACAATACAAGACAAAAGGATATTACAACTTTCTGATGATAAGTTGAGATTTTCATGGAAAAGTAAGCTATACAGTTTATAGAGTAGCTTCTCTTTTTACCTGGGTATTAGGATTGAACACTTATTTCTTTTACTTATATTTGCTACATTATTCACTTTACCTATTACCTATATTTCCTTATTAAATTGTTTTTATTTTAGTTGCTTGCTTCTGTAAGCCAGTAGCTTTTAATGGCATTCACTGACATGTAATTAAATCAACACTTGTAATTGTTATGTCATAGATGAACATATTGACCGCTATTCAATTCCATACAAGGTGGCAATAAACAATATGAAGCGTACAGTATGTTGCTCAAGGATGTCCCATGATGATTACCAAAGATGCACAAAGAAAACCTTGCTATGTGCCCAATCCTCTTGGCCACACACACCTAGAATTATGCTTTGGGCAAATGGCTGGATGATCAGATCAATCAGTACAATGTAACTGAAACCCATCAGTTCCTTAATGAAATACAAGACCTGGTGATCAACAATGGTGATATCCTGGTGTCATACGACATAACTTTGCTGTTTACTTATGTGCCTTTGGAGGAGACCATCTCAATATTGGCTGACAAGGCATTCACTGATCATTGGTTCAATACAACCCATGAACTGAACGTCTCCAGATCTCAGCTGGTCGACTTACTGAGAGCAGCAACCAAAAGGCAACTCTTTCAGTTTGATGGGAATCTTTATGAACAGACGGATAAGGCTGCAATGGGATCCCCTGTTGCACCCCTACTAGCAAACATATTCACGTGCTCCATCAAAGAAAAACACAATCAGGATGGCAAAGTGTCCTATTTCTATCGTTGATATGTACGTTATGCCTTTTGTTGGTGTTGAGCTAATAAACGTAGCGCCAAGAATTGAGACCAGAGTTTACACCAAGCCAACAAACACGGACTCCTCGTTCATTACCAAAACCATGTCGATAGTCGATACAAGTGCTGCCTAATTGCCACCATGTCATATCGAGCTTACTGGCTGTCGTCTGATTGGTCCTATTTTTCACAGGAATGTGATCGGTTAAAGGATGTGTTCTCAAAACATAAATACCCTCAGCACTTATTCAACTCAGCTGTCAAGGGCTTCATTGATTATCTGACCAGCAGCACACTCCCTTGCTACAGGAGAAAACTAGCATGGCTCGAGTCATTCTTCCTTTAAAAGACTAAGACTAAGCAAACATTGTTAAACAGCCTCTTAACAACCTATGCTTAGAGACCAAGACTGTAATCTAGCAGGTTTTTGTCAGCTGGAAATAAATAATAATAATCTTTAATGAGGAGACTTTTTCACACATAAGTGATTTTCAAATAGCACCTTGAAGATTAAAACTGAAAACTAAAATTATCTACATTGAGTTAAAAATATGTTAAAACTTAAGAGGACAAAAAATAAGAATTTTATAAACACTTAAATTAAGAAATTAAAAACCTGTCGCTTCAAAATACCGGTATTTATATTGTCAGAGTCTCATATAGTCTGGCTAAGAGAAGTAAAATCATTAACTGTGTGATAGGCAGTTCTCTGTTTTCCCCAATTTCTCTTGACGCAGGGGAGTCTGAGATTGACCCTTTTCCTGGTGTTATAATTATGTTGATGTTGTTGTGTCACTAAAGTCAATTCATGATTTATAAGTCCATTTAGACATTTGTAGACATGCACACATCTTTGCTGGAAACGCCTTTTCTCTAATGGTATCATTTAAGAGTCGCTAATGCATGCGACGCAGATGAATACAGCGGTCGATCTAGAATTATTTTAGCCGCCTTATTTTGCAAAACTTGTAGGCTAGACATTAAAGTTACATTATGCTTGTCATCCCAAACTAGATCAGCATACTCAAATAAGGGAATGATAAGACTTTTATATAGAAGGATGGGCGCCCTAAACGGTAATTAAATAAAATAACACAAAGACCTCAAATTGCAAGAAATCAAGCCCGTCAATGTTTAGTTTACAAATTTCAATGTGGCCTGAGCGATGGGGCTATGTTGTTTACATACAGGGCCACTTGCACCAATGTGTTGATGGACATAAATAATAAAAATTGTCGTCTATTTACAAGCACTAAATGGACGATCACAATGTTCAACTGCCCGCATCTCTAAAAACAAAATGGATGGCCTAATCAAACAGATGCATTTCATCTGCAAGTTGCAACCATTCCTTGATGTGCAAACAGACTCTGTCCGTGCAAAAGTATTCACCTAGGATTTTTTGCTTTATGCAAATTTAGAAACTTTTTAACCACATTGCATATTTGATTTGATTTTAGTCTTGAGAATTGCATCATGATGCCGAAACGTCAACTGATTACATTTATTTTCACATGTATATGCTTTACAAAATAATTTCTCTTCTTCATTTCCTTTACTAAATTATTTTTATTACAGCTTTGTCTTTTCATAAATTTATATGTCAAACTTACTGAATATTCTATATCTTTGTTGTTAGTGTTGTACATTTGTAAGTGGAGTTTTAAATCTAACCAACACTGGACAATATCCTCACCCAAATTTGAAAGTTTTGAGTCTATGAGTATCATGTTCTCTTTTGTGCTGTTCTGTTGGATTGTTGCATAGGTTTTATTCTCCTGTTTTTGCTCTCATAAGGAATAAAGTAAACAGTTTAAATACAAATGTAAGGAATTATGCGTTATATAATACAATGTCTTCCTGCTCCTAAACAAATTTCATTACAAAATATACGTTGCCTCAAGGTAGTCAACCAACAGGCAAAGTTTGATTTAAAATCTATGTTTAGTTCTACAGCTATATTTCAGCAAATGACCTTAATGACAAGCCAAAAAAGAAGACTTTTGCATCAATGTAAACAATATTTGCTAACATGCATGTTGGATGTGTTAGTCAATATTTAACAAATCATGCAGTATATCGCTTGATACTTAAAATCAGCAGATATTCTGCAAGACTGATCAGGATAACTGTTTTATTATTGAACTAATTGCCAATGAAAAAAATTTTACAGCTAAAACTACCGTGGTTTAGCAGTACTTTGCAATACTCAGGCAAATTGTGGCAACCAGCTATATGGCAGCATATCTGCAATGTACAGATGATGAACATCAGTGACTTTATGACCATATATGGGCTACATGACAATTTTGTGAATAATTTACAATTATTCCACAAGCTCATGTTGGATATGGGATGGTAGATGGCCAACGAGGCGGGTAGCGCCAAGTTGGCTATAACCATCTCATATTCAACAAGCGCGAGTGGAATAATTATTTTATTGAAAACATGCAAATAATTGGCTGTTCTCGCTGACGCATACACCTACCACATTTGTTCCCCAGTGTTCTCTGCAAGCCACGGTTATCAGTAGAAATCGCCATCTAGTAGTCCTTGGTGTGCCCACTTCTCTTCAGACTAATTACATGTTTTCAAGATAAAAAATCTAAAATGAAACAATCTTAAGGTTTTTTTTACCTTTCAATCACTTCTCCAAGCTGAAAACAATGTGAATTTGGGTGAAAACGTGAAAAAAAAGGAACTACTTGTGAAATTAATATTTGACCCAATATTTTGTAAGAATTCAGCTACATAATTGCAATTAAATTTAAAGGTACAGGATTCACAAGCTTTTCATACGAGTTGAGGCACTTTCACGCCTCCCTTCACAAATTTTGAAGCCATTATGGAAAGTTTCCAGTCAAAGGAGATGCTAAAAGCATTTTTATATTGTCACAATTTTGACAAAAATAAATGGATGACAAATATATTTTTTGTGCCTTTGTGTCAAAGTTTAAGAACCTCTTAAATGTAGTTTTGCATGGACTCTACCTGAAGCAGACCACAGTTTCTTCATTGGCTACACCTTTATATTGTCCTTTGCTACACCATCCTGTGCACTTGTTTCTCAAACTTTCTTGTGGATTGTGCCTGTGTTAAAATACTTCAAAGAACACTCTGCAGGTGTTGTTCATTTCTGCATTAATAACATACAACTAAACACCATTACAAGATTAGAAAGCTATTTGAAAGGTATAGTTTCATAAAATTCTTTATTAAAAGGGTTGGGGGTAGGGTAGGGCAGGGTATTTTCTCTGTCTTCTCTGATGACTTTCATAGTTATTCATCCTGATTGCTATTTTTTTCATAATACTTCAAACACAAGTGACAGCCCTGAAGATAAATTATTTCAGCAGTTTCAAAGCCAAGACTTTTTCCTGTACTACAAAATATGTATTTCACTGAACGAATTCTTCCCCTTAGAGTTTTTTACTGTAAAATTTTGTTTAGGGTGAGATGTAACAGGACATGAAAACAACCAACTTAAAACTAACAAAAACCTGGAAAGCTTTAAACTGGACAGTTAATGCTTACCAACTCTTGAATTTAACTGCATGGAACACCAAAATAAAGAATTTAGAAAAGCAGCCACTTGAGTAACAAATGTCCAAGGTTTGAGTGACTCATGGCTTGCTATGGTAATGCACTGGAATTTCCCTTATGTTGTCTATTGCCTGGAAAAATTCTCGCTTAGTAAAGAAACTCAAACACTTGTACGGAAATAAATAGAAAGAAATTGAATTCACACTAAAAATAGCAAAGCATTCAAAAAATTAAGAAGCTTTAAACCATTCTTACAGTTTGACTCCTATTTTGCTCGAGAAAGACAGCCACATTTGTAGAAAAGAGGTATGTGATTTGTTTTACCTTTTCTGGTCCCCCACTTTCTTCTGTCATCTCAATTTAGAAACGTTCACTTTGAAGGTTGTACACATACTTTACTTGGCTACTTCTAGTTCCTATTTTTCCGATTTATTTGCTATGTTAAGAACTTTTTCTTAACGAACAATGACCATTCATTGCGCATCACACACATGTTGTTTATATCACATACAATGCTCTTAGAGTGCTAAATTGAAAACAAAATGTGAGCACGTTCTGCTTTTATCTAGTTTTAAATCAAACGTAGAAGTGCAGATGTCACAACTGAATTCTGTGAAAAGTCAATACAATTGGTCATTGACTTCACCATAATATAATGAAATGACAGGAACTTCCAGTATACATACAATCATTGGTGAACTTAAAAACATTGTACCGAGATCACATGTTTTATTGAAGTTGGCCCCTGACCAGATATTGGTTTTCTCTTGGATCACTAGCTCTAGTCCTTTATTTTTTTGTTCTAACAGGATTTTGCAAGGGAATTTCTGCAATTGGAGTTGACGATCAATTTAGACTATGGAATCTTTCTTGAGTAGTTGCCTAATAACTTCAATGACAGTACTATCAATGAGAGTATTTCTACAAATTATTAAAGGGACTGTATCATCTGTGGTGCATGCGCGCGACGGAGCGAGCTCTCTTGAAAGCGTAGGGTAAACTATTTCAAGTTCGTCGGGAGAATCGTTTTCTGTTTCCATCGAGTTATATCTCAGCCATCCTTGTGAAGTTTGTGTAGAAATTTATTGTCGAACTTTCCTCATCGTTCACAGAACCTTTTTGCCTAGTTATTTTTCAGGCTTTTCGGTTTTAGAGCAAGTTTTGTGCACAGCTACGTGGATGTATTATGCCTTTGCATGACAGCCATTGAACTAGCAGCGGCTATGAAATGTTTTGCGACAACAACGCCACGAAACTCGAGGTTTTGGAAAGGAGCCATCTGGTGATTTGGCTAGATAGCATATTCTGGTCATTGGCTATGTGGGTCGCTGAAAAGATACCTAAATTGTGGAGAAAAGATCAGCCGTTTGCAAGTGATGTTTCAACGAACACAGCGAGAGACGCAACACTTCGCAGTGTTGTGTTTGCCGTAACATCAACGCCTTTTAACAGTAGGCTTTGTTTGGTCCAAACATATCCGCTCGTCTTCATTGCAGAATTCATTTCGCTCGCTCTTCATAGCCTATTTAGCAAAGAGTTCAATACCAAGGATATTGTTTTGTTTTACTTGGCGTCGCAGTGATTCGCGATGATCGAGCAATTGATGGAAAACATGCGTCTATGCGGTCACTGATCGTTTGAGTCGCATTTGCTATTTTGATCGTGAGAATAGTGGTACATGATGTTTTAAATCTTTAGCGTTTGGAATCTCTTTTCCTGTTTGTAGAGCGGTATAACTATAAAATTAAATTTTGATTTATTTTGTTTGTGTATGTTCTGTATGTTGTCTGCGTTCGCTGAAAGCGACACGCTAAGCTCAAACACTACACATCTGTGCAAAAGACTTCGCCTCTAACATCTTTACTGAAGCGAACAAATAACATGATCTTACATTAGCTTTATTTGCAAGGCTGAATTTTGCCGAGTTAGATTTTATGCGACCAGAGTTTATCGGCATGTTATCGTAATTATCATATCCCGTAGAGCTTGTACGTGCTCTCGCGTCCTGTTTCTTATCGTATTACGGCGCGAAACAATAGAATTTTGACAGATGTAACGCCAACTAATAACCCCAGTGCACAGAATCACCAGCTGACACAGTCCCTTTAAGAACCAGCAAAAAATGTATATGTGGAGCTCCACTTTTAGGCTTGGCTAAATCTTTATAACTTTATTACCTATTTGGGTTGGTTACCAATAACAGAGATCAATAAATAGATTTATTTACCTTCACAATGTTACATGTCCACTGTAGTTTCCCAAATTTAAAGACATTAATACGTGGCACTTCCTGGAAAATTGCCCCGGCCGGCCTTTATATAACTGCAAATCATTCATTCATGTACAAGTGAATGTGATTGAAAACTTAAAGCAAATACCAGTAGCAATGTCCATTGTAACACATGATCTGATGTGGGTTAACAAACTAACAAAGATTGGTTTCATTTAGTCTTCCTGCTAGACCGTTTCCGGTTTCAGGTGTTTAGATTTAAACTCTCAAAGAAGCCTTCAATGTCATGTGGAAGATATAACCTGAAATGTTTCAGCATAAATCCATTTATCGGGTCACCCACACAACTTAACTGTGAACAATACATCCCACATGTAAGTCTATTCATTGCTAGCTCCCTTCATTAGTATCTACCAACAACATGAAACCAGTAAGCTCAAATATCTCAAAAGAGATGTATGGATTGATGCCATCATGATATAAATATGATATGTGTCACTTTTCACTCGGTAAAATCTCATCTTGTGAAGAAGGCACAATTGACTAAGGGTTAAATTCAACATGTTGGACTACAAATGCATGGCTCAAAATCAATCCCTACCCAGGGTTGTTGTGTTAACTTCTTAGACAAGACACCATTCACATATTAAGAAAAGATTCTTTTGTAATTTAAAAGTGTGAACACTTTGCAGACAAGGAATACTCAATTTATAGGCCAGTGCGGGTCAGTTGAGTAACCGAATGTTTAGTGGCTGGTTTCACAAATGATCACCGTTGAAATTCTTCTAACTAGTTCTGAAAGAAATGTAGACAGAGCAGTACGGAGAATTTTTATGTTGACATTAACACTTAAAGGCTCCAAGGTTGCAGCACTTCTCCATCAGTAAACACCCACTTTATAGTCAGTTTGTGGGGTGCTGTGACCTAATGGTTTGTGGATTTGACTCCTGATGGGTCAGTCTGGGGTTGAGCCCTCACCAGAGTCGTCATGTTGTGTTCCTTGGCAAGACCCTCTACTCTAACAATCCCTTCTCCACCTAGGAGTATTGACGGTGCCTGTAAACTCTGTAAACACTCACTTGGGCGGGAAACACAGTACGCTGATGGTTACATGTAACATGTTGGAGTGCAGATTGTAAGATCCAAACAGATTGCGTCCAGTGTTCTTGTGCTGTGTTGTTGGACGAGATGGGAGAAAAACTCTTCGTGATGTAAAAGTGTCACCACTTTACAGTCAAGGAAGACTCAGTTTGTAGCCAGTGTGGGGGAAACAGTGACCAAATGGTAAGTGGCTGCTCGGCTGGTCTGAAATTGGACCCTGGCTAGAGTCATTGTGTCGAGTTCAAGGGCAAGACACCACTCTTGCAGTGCATCCCTCCACCTTGGAGTGGAGATGGTACCAACCAATTGTTTGGGCGTCTTGACAAAAAACTAGGGGTAACCTGCAATAGACTAGCATCCATCGAGAGAGTGTGGCGATGCTCCTAGGCACTTCATACTACAGAAACTAGAGTAAAGCACCAGCACTGTTCAGTCATCCGGCTTCTCGCTTTCCCAGGAATGAAACAGACTTCCCTGCTTTGCAGCCAGTGAAATGGTCACCAGAGTGTTCTCATTCTGAGCCACCAAGACTGGAAGAGGGATTTATCGCCTTGTGAAAAACAAACCTTTTACCATAAAAGTTTAACTCCCACCACTGGATGTACCGACAAAACTTTCAAGTGAGGAAGGGGAAAGAACACTGGTTAACCTGCACTTCTTACAGACAGTTACAAAGCAGATGGGTGGAAGTGTGGACTGGCAGGCTGGGACTAGTGCAATGATGGATTGTAGAATGCAGAGGGGGATTAGGGAATAGTGCCTCTTAAGTCTGGTTGTACGGTCTGGTTGATTCAAGAACCTGCAGCAAAGGACAATCCCCTGGTAGTAATGTAGTTAACACATGGTGTTGTGGCAGCCAAGATCAGGATTCAAATCTCTGAAGGGGCAGTTTCTGTTGTAGAAAAAAGATCAGCAACCTTTGTAACAACAGTTATTTCTTTTGATATTTAGATGACGCATCTCGCATGGATGAAAGTCAGCTTTTGATTGCCTGTTGAAAATTGAGGAAAGATTGCATTCCATGCTCAGTAGAAATAATGTTACCTGTTCCAGGGCATAAACAGCAGCAGACAGGGTAGAGAGTGAGTCGTGGCAGGTGATCTTTTCTTCACTTCAGAGGCTTTTCCATCCCCCTGGCATTCAGTTCAGGATGTTTAAGTGGATCTCTTGCAGGAGCTACAGCGCAAGGATGTTCGGGATGTGATGAAACATAATCTTCCATGCATTCAGGAAAAGTATCAAGTGATGAACTAACACATCATTATGAAGAAGTAGCTAACAACAGTCACATCAACCAGGAAAGACTGGCCAGCCATGTCCGCTCAAAGGTTTTATTATTAGTAGTAGTATTATTAGTTATTATTATATTAATATTATTGTTATTATTACACCTTTGAGCTTAAACACGGTTAATCTCCCCCAGTTGATATAATTGTTGTTAGCTACCTATTCCTAGACATGTCAGTTCATCACTCAACATTTCTCCTAAATATACGGAAGATGATGCGTCATTACAACTAGAACATCCTTGCACTGTAGTTCTTACAAGAAATACACTCGGATATCTTGAACTAAGTGCAAAAAGAATGGAAAACTCTCTGAAATGACTAAAGGATCACCTACCATGACTTGCTTTCTACCCCATCTGTTGCCTGTTGATGACCTAAAACAGGCAGCATCATCTCAACCAAGCATGCAATACGTCATTTTCCCCAACTTTCAACAGCCACTCGGAAGCTGAGCTTCATCCAATTAATATGTGTCATCTGAACATCAGGTAGAAATAACTGTTGTTTTATTGCCTATCTTTTTCCTACAACAGAAAAGCCCATCCAGGGATTCAAATCCTGACCTTGACAACCACTGCAACATGTGCTAGCCACATCACTGCCGAGGAATTGTCCTTCATTGTGGGTTCTTAAATCAACTTGACTGTACAGCCAGACTCAAGAACCACCATTCCCCAGTCTCTCCACCCCATTCTACAATCCACTGTTGCCCTGATACCAGTATGCCATTCTACACTTCCACCTGTCTGCTGTGTAACTGTTTGTAAGAGGTGTAGGTTAACCAATACCCTTTTTCCTCCCCCACTTAAAATGTTTTGTGGTGCACCCAATGAAGGGCGTTGGACTTAAATGGTGCAAGGAATGTTTTACACAGGACAATGAATCACCCTTACAGTCTCTGTGGCTAAAAATAAAAACATTCCAGTAAGCATTTCATTGGCTACAGAGGAAGGAAGTCTGCTACATTCCTAGGGATGTGAGAAGCCGGATGGCTCAGCAGCACTGGTGCTCAACTCTGGTTCCTGTAGTATGAAGTGCCTAGGAGTATTGCTCCGCTCCCTTGATGGGATGCTTGTCCATTACAAGTGACCCCCAGCATTTGTCAGGATCCCCTAACAGTTGGTCCCTGCCAGTCTGCACTCCAAGCTGGAGGGAAGCATTGTGAGAGTAGTGTCTTACCCATAAACATGACATGATGGCTCCAGCGAGAGCCCAATTTAAGACCTACTGATCAGCCACTTACCATTTGGTCACTGTTCCTTCCACACTGGCTACAAACTGAGTCTTCCTTGACTGCAAAGTGATGACACTTTTACATCACGAAGAGTTCTTCTCCCATCTCGTCCAACAACACAACACAAGAACACTGGACGCAATCTGTTTGGATCTTACAATCTGCACTCCAACATGTTACATGTTGCCATCAGAGCGCTGTGTCTCCCGCACAAAGTGAGTGTTAACAGAGTCCACCAGTACCATCAATTCTCCTAGATGGAGAAAGGATTGTTAGAGTAGAGGGTCTTGCCAAGGAACACAGCATGATGACCCTCGCAAGAGCTCAACACCAGACTGACCCATCAGGAGTCCAATCCACTAACCATTAGGTCACAGCACTTCGCAAACTGACTATAAAGTAGGTGTTCACTGATGGAAAAGTGCTGCCACCTTGGACCCTATAAGCCTGCCTGTCAACTTCATATTCTCCTTACTGCTCTCTTAACATTTCTTACAGAAATAGTTAAGGGAATTGTTTTTTCTATGCAGACAATACTTTAATGGTGATCATTTTCTAAATTCTTGTGAGCTGTGTCATGGAGAATATGAATTGATATCCTAAAGTGATAATTGAATTTGACATTGTTGAGATCATGAATTTGGATATTTTCATACCCTCAGTTTAACTCATAATTCATTAATTGGATTGATGCTGGTAGCTAGTAGCTGGTAGCCAGGCTCCACCTGACACAGGACATTGAAGACTTCTTTGAAACTTAAGAACTGTAAATGAAGAGGAACACAATCCAGTGAATAGACCCACTGAGCTTTGTAAGATTGTTTCTCCATTTCATGTTGAATTTTTGAAGACTTATTCACGTGGAAATGAATTCATAATTGGCAGATATATACTAAAGGGCAATTTCCCAGAAAACATCACAGGAATTCAAGGGGGCACTAACATTGTAAACCATAATGAATCTATTTTATCAACTCTATTGGCATACCCTAAAAAGCATGAAATTCTTTTTTTCTTGTTTCTCAGGTTCCAGGTTTTTCTTTTCTTGTTTCTTAATAGGCAGCATCGCCTGCAGGGTTGGAAACTAAAATTTTGGAGCGCTCCCCATTTTGGCGAGTGACCTTCGAGCTTCACTCGACCAGATAATTTTTCACTCGCCCAGTCTCCTAGCTCCACACAAACACAGAAAACATTAACACCCCCCCCCCCCCCCCCCGCCCACCCACGAACATCAACATCACGAGATTCACGGACCGTTGTTGACATGCTATTATCAGGAGCGGTATTTTCTTGCTACCAGATATTTTAGACACCCCAGGAAGAAATCTCCACATTTTAACACTGAGTTCAAATATATAATGCCTCTTCATCATTTAACGATTACCAAGCGAAGCTATTTTTGTATGTTTGAGAACCAGAAATTAGTTTGCGACAAAGCGCCAGGTTTGTGGGAGATTTCAAAATGGTAAACAGTGTAAATTATTTCAAAGTGGAAAGTAGAAAGCTGAAAATCGTACTCGCCAAACCGGGTGAGTGAACGGTGATCTGTACTCGCCCGACAGTTTTGATACTCGCCTCGACGAGTGGGCGAGCGCTAATGTCCAACCCTGGCCTGGTGGTTAGGGCACTGGACTTGTAAACCTGGTCCCTCGGTTCAAATCCTCCTCCCTACCACTGGATAGATTTGTCTTTGGTCGCCCAAATTCAACTCCTCCATGCTTTGTAAATAGCCAACTGGTCAGCCTCCTGCCAGTTGGGATTTTTTAAAAAGTTTCTGCTTCATTTACAATATTTGTTTGTATAATTACAGTGTCTTCAAATAGAACAACAGTGCTAAATAGTTTATGTTTTGTTATTTTTTTTATATCCAAGTTCAAAATCCACCAAGTGCAACCTTACCAACTCTTAGCATGTATGGATTAGGTTTAAGCCACACACAAAATGGTGTCATGTTAACAAAGCTGTCCCTCACACAAGCCTCACACCTTTGTGTTACTCACGTCGCTGCTATTTTAAAGGTGTTACATAATCAGTTTTCACTTGTTTCACCTAATAATTGCGAAGCTTGTTACATCTATATTGCATATGTAAATCTTAAATTTATTCAAATACACCTCTAGAATTTTTCTTTGGCAGAACACGTTTAAATAGGTTTGCATAAAATCTTAGTATTTGGATTTGCACGTGTCATTGAATAAAACTATTTCAAAACTGGAGTAGTTAACAAAAGGTCTTACTTCACTACACCATACCACTGAACCCAAGAAATTGGTTAAACATTAACCACATGGTTTAAAGCTTTCAAGTCTCTTGTTGTTGTTTTCCAGGACATTTTTCTAAAAATGGAATACTAGTTTTCAGAAGCAAGAGTAAACACTAATCATAATTCTTTTGGGAGGTGATCATGAAAATACTTTTTTTTAATTTTCAACCTCATTCCTTTGGTCTCTTTGTTCTTTTATTGTCTGGAATAATCATTTCAACAGGAAATAATCATTGCAAAAGGATTGAGTCACACAATATTACCTCTTGAATTCAAAAAAATCTGCCTTGTAAATTGCACCATAAAAAACAAAGTCTCAAAGACATGCTTGACATAAACAATTGGTAAAGTTTACAGCTGGGCCCTTAAAGTTGTTAGTTAACTACAAACCAGCATTGCCTTCTCTTTTACAAATTCTCTTCTGTTTGTCCTGGAGTTGACCAACATTTCTTCTAATGAAACAGCTTATGGCCTAGTTAAAAATACAGATTAAATAATTATCATGATTAATCATAAGTTAACCTCATCTTAAAAGCTCTGACATGTTTTATACTGACAAGCTTAAAATTTACGAAAATGCTTCACTTTACTATATATCCAAGATTACTTGGATCGATCACTCATCATAAAAGCAGGCGCAGGCGCTAAAAAGCGTTAATAACAACCTTAACACACGACAAAAGAGAAAACATTTTACATGTTCTATAGTTCAGCATCGAGGTTCCATAATTTATCCGTTCCATTCACGAACGTTCGAGAGAGTTTATAGTCTTTGCAAATTCGTGAAAAAACCGAAAGAGTTTTCATATGCCATTCAAATATCTGTACTTCACTTGAATTTTGACAAAAGAGAAAACATTTTCCAATTTCTATAATTCTGCATCGAGGTTCCATAATTTGTCCGTTCCATTCACGACCTTCGAGAGAAAAACTGAAAGATTTTGCATATGCCGTTCAAATATCTGTACTTCACTTGAATTTTGTCAGTTTTCTGATGAATTTCAGATAATAACAGAAAGAAACAGAGCTCCAAAGTACTTACGAGCATATGACTGTAATTTTTAAGAATCCCGAGACAGGACTAAAAAATCGATTTTTTTTTCATAAGATCAAAAAGACCCTATTAGTGAACTATTTTCGAAAATAGTATTCAAAAGTTCCAGCGAGTTTTATTTTTTGAGAAATCGAGGAAAGTTTGAAATTGTAGCACATGGATTCTGAACGCCGATTGAAATTAATTAACATATTGCAATTTTGAGTCATTTTCGATGCGCTGGTTCACAAGTTCAGAGACTTGCCTTGAGTTCATTTTTATACGAGACGTTGGCCATCCTTTCATCATTCTTTTGAACAACAAACCATACTGAAGTATGTAATTGTTAACAGGTTTTTATCCGTTTAAAAATTATACCGATCGCAATTAAAATAACATACCGAATTTCACCTAACTTCAGAGCGCCAGAACTTCAAGGGTATATGTTTCTATCTGCAAAACATTAGCTTTTTACAAAGCTTTATCCCTCCCACCTTTCATATCCAAAGCGTTAGTTTGGCCCGTAAAAAATGAGTGCGCTAGCACAAAAAATATACAAGCCTATTTGAGCATATTCCGCCATTTTCTACGGTATACCGGATGAGGTTGATAAAAAGTATTTTCTGGTTTAAGTGACTTATAACTGAGCTTATACTATCGCCATTATACATCTTAATGAGCACTTTCTTGCCATAAATCTTAACTATGTTAAATCTTAATTCAAACGAACTATTTTGAAACGAAAATAAAACAACAAACTTCACACTTACCTCCCGCCGCCGTTAATTTATGCGAGGAAAGAAACTCGTCGATCGCTCTTGTTGTTGACATTTGCTTTGCGGAGTTTCTGCTGATCTACTTGTTAGCTTACAAAACGACACGCTTTCTCCGAAGTTTAATCTGAATTTGGAGGACATTCAGCAAGTCATGATATACGAAACGGCAATTTCGTGTTCTAGTCTGCCAGTTCGTGTTGATAATGCTCGTCACGCAAAGGAAAGAATACAAGCTGTTTGTGTCACGTTTGTGTTCATTTATGTTCGGCTTTCAAAATGAGCTCAAAAATGTTCGAAAATGTATTTCTTGTTCAAAGAATGGTTGGTTTCATTTTCTGAAAGGAAAGAAAAATATAATCTGACCGGAAGTATTAAAAGAACTCTGTTTTTAATAAATACTGTAATTAAATATAAGTAAACATTGAAAGCCCCAAAATGATTTCTGAAGCATTACAAAAACTCTTTTTTTACTATAAAATAGAATAGCTTAGTATAAATGTTTTTGTCTCTTCATTTCTGCAGTCATCTGAAGGCGTGACGAGTTCTTGTCAATCCAAACGTCGCCAAAGCGATTATCGATACATTTGGAATCAAATTACTCCTTTGGTTGACGAAAGTGTTCCAGTGTTATTACTTTATAACATGGCATTTTGCAGTTATTCGGCGTTATTCGAAAACGTTTCACGCTGTGGATCTAGCTCCAATGATGCCCAAGATGTACAATGCGTCGTCATCAGTGAATGCAATAGAAACGTTTTCTCGCATTTGAAATCGTTGAAAATTGGACCAGATGAAGCAATTTGTAATGAATATACGTTGTTGCTGGCAAGGGCAGGCAATATTTCTGATTTGTTTCATAAAATAGCAATTTGTATTTCATGGGACGATCGCAGTTTATTTGTTTTATAACTAGATTTTTACCTCAGGCATATTTAAAGTTGAAGACCAACATTTATCCATGATAATTTGTCCCCATCATCGAGAGAAAATTGGCCTCCGTTGGAGAAGCGGAACAGTGAGATGCGGCGTTCCAAATCAATTTGCTGGTCACAAATCTTTGACCGCGGAATGAATAGTAGGGGGATCAGCTTTTATCTTCACGGAAACTGGGGAACTTTATCCTGTTGGACTCGTGAGTACATTCATTTTCCCTTATGATTTGTTAGAAACTCGCCCGCTAGGGTGAGGGGGTTGATGTAAGATAACTCAAAATGTTTATTTATTTTCGGAGGCTCCGCCCTGCGGTCCAGGCGTTTACTATATTATATACCAATTTTTCAGGAAAAGATAACTCTTTCGTATATCTTGCATAGAACAAGGTAAACCCTGCACAATTCAGTGGCGGATCCACTGGAGGTGTCCGGACCGGAGGGCGGAGCCTCCGAAAATTAATAAACATTTTGAGTTATCTTACATCACCCCCCTCACCCTAAAGGAAAATGAATGTACTCACGAGTTCCAACAGGATAAAGTTCCCCAGTTTCCGTGAAGATAAAAGCTGATTCCCTACTATTCATTCCGCGGTCTCTCTTCGCCGTCAAAGATTTGTGACCAGCAAATTGATTTGGAACGCCGCATCTCACTTTTCCGCTTCTCCAACGGAGGCCAAATTTCTCTCGATGATGAGGTCAAATTATCATGGATAATGTTGGTCTTCAACTTTAAATATGCCTGAGGTAAAAATCCATTTATAAAACAAATAAAACTGCTATCGTCCCACGAAATACAAATTGCTATTTTATGAAACAAATCAGAAATATTACCTGCCCTTGCCAACAAGAACGTATATTCATTACAAATTGCTTCATCTGGTCCAATTTTCAACGATTTCAAACGTGAGAAAACGTCTCTATTGCATTCACTGATGACGACGCATTGTACATCTTGGGCATCATCAACCTCGTTCCCAGGGTCTCTCTCTGAGAAGAGAGAGACCCTGGTTGCGGCTGGTCACATGCCACCCAGAATTTGGGTGGTGACAAAAAATTCGTTGAAGGGAGGGCGGCTTAGACTGCTTTTGTCAATACTAAGCCTACAGGAGAGCGTAAAGTGTTGCCACCAAAATAAACACTTTTTTCACGTGGCTCCGGTATGTTGCATTACGGTCATGTCGCAGTGCAATACAGTGCAAACGCCGAAAAAAAATTATGAATAGATAGTATTTGTTGTACGGTGGACAAAATTTTCTTGAGGAACAACCCTCCCTGCGGTTTTGGTTTGTCACCGAGATCACGTGACCAGCCGCAACCAGGGTCTCTCTTCTCTCGCTCTTGGGGGCGGGGAGAGAGAGACCCTGGGAACGAGGTTGGGGCATCGTTGGAGCTAGATCCACAGCGTAAAACGCTTTCCAATGACTCCAAATAACTGCAAAATGCCATGTTATAAAGTAATAAAACTGGAACACTTTCGTCAACCAAAAGAGTAATTTGATTCCAAATGTATCGATAATCGCTTTGGCGACGTTTGGATTGACAAGAACTTGTCACGCCTTCAGATAACTGCAGAAATGAAGAGACAAAAACATTCATACTAAGTTATTCTATTTTATAGTAAAAAAAAGAGTTTTTGGAATGCTTCAGAAATCATTTTGGGGCTTTCAATGTCTACTTATATTTAATTACAGTATTTATTAAAAACAGAGTTCTTTACTTCCCGGCAGACCGTCATTTCCACTTTATTCGTCGTCATGTTTCTTTTACATCACCCAGGCTGTCAGATTATATTTTTCTTTCCTTTCAGAAAATGAAACCAACCAGTCTTTGAACAAGAAATGCATTTTTGAGCTCATTTTGACGGCCGAACATAAATGAACACAAACGTGACACAAACAGCTCGTATTCTTTCGTTTGCGTGACGAGCATTGTCGACACGAACTGGCAGACTAGAACACGAAATTGCCGTTTGGTATATCATGACTTGCCGAATGTCCTCCAAATTCAGATTAAACTTCGGAGAAAGCGTGTCTTTTTGTAAACTAACAAGTAGATCAGCAGAAACTCCGCAAAGCAAATGTCAACAACAAGAGCGATCGACGAGTTTCTTTCCTCGCATAAATTAACGGCGGCGGGAGGTAAGTGTGAAGTTTGTTGTTTTATTTTCGTTTCAAAATAGTTCGTTTGAATTAAGATTTAACATAGTTAAGATTTATGGCAAGAAAGTGCTCATTAAGATGTATAATGGCGATAGTATAAGCTCAGTTATAAGTCACTTAAACCAGAAAATACTTTTTATCAACCTCATCCGGTATACCGTAGAAAATGGCGGAATATGCTCAAATAGGCTTGTATATTTTTTGTGCTAGCGCACTCATTTTTTACGGGCCAAACTAACGCTTTGGATATGAAAGGTGGGAGGGATAAAGCTTTGTAAAAAGCTAATGTTTTGCAGATAGAAACATATACCCTTGAAGTTCTGGCGCTCTGAAGTTAGGTGAAATTCGGTATGTTATTTTAATTGCGATCGGTATAATTTTTAAACGGATAAAAACCTGTTAACAATTACATACTTCAGAATGGTTTGTTGTTCAAAAGAATGACGAAAGGATGGCCAACGTCTCGTATAAAAATGAACTCAAGGCAAGTCTCCGAACTTGTGAACCAGCGCATCGAAAATGACTCAAAATTGCAATATGTTAATTAATTTCAATCGGCGTTCAGAGTCCATGTGCTACAATTTCAAACTTTCCTCGATTTCTCAAAAAATAAAACTCGCTGGAACTTTTGAATAATATTTTCGAAAATAGTTCACTAAAAGGGTCTTTTTGATCTTATAAACAAAAATTCAATTTTTTAGTCCTGTCTCGGGATTCTTAAAAATTACAGTCATATGCTCTTACAAACTGAAAGCCTTTTGCCAACTGTAAGCAAAAATTCTGCCATCACACCTCCACATTAGCCGGGAAACCAACTTCGTTCCCAGGGTCTACTCCGCTTTCACGACGATGGCCAGGTTGCTGAGCAATATTTACAATGGCCGAAAGCAAGATGGAACTTATTTCTTTGGTGAGTATCTAATTTGTATATCTGCTTTTAAATGGTGGCGAGAGAGGAGCGATTTTAGAATACTGGGCCACTTATGTACACATGTCTGAGCACTTTTTAAAGCGAAACATAAAGAAACAAAAGGAACTACTCAAAGAGATGCAAATAAGTGCCCCGGTATTCGTGTAGGTAATCACATGATTTCGAGTGCAATCACAGGCTTACCAGACTGTGTATGTGAGGTCACAGCACGCCCCATATAAATATTCAAATTTTCTCGCTAATCGCTATTGTAAATATTTAAGCTTCCTAAAATCGGCTTTTACTGCTGTCTATTTGCAATAAAATGAATTAGAAACATTTTTGCAATGTTTAAGTTTGTTTTTACGCAGTTTTTTTAACGATTTGAAGTGTGTGAGAGCAGTTCTATGAGTTTAAGTTTTGACTCGTGTATAGAATACTAATATTTACACAAGGTGTGCAACTTCCACATCCAAGAATCGGGTACCGCCTCTGGGATGTAGCCCAAAAAATATCTTTCCCTTACTCGCTTTAGTAAGAGCTCCCGGTCCTCGATAGAACAGTCTTTGAACTATAATCTGGCCAAATTTGAGTCCAATCAGTTCGCGAATAGTTCTTTTAAACCTTTCTGGAATATCAAATTAGGTCGTAAATTTGCCGATTTACCATGTATCAGATGAGATGGTTCCTACAGCCACTCCAGCTTAGGCCATCCCCTTTTTTTTCTCTGTTTAGCACCGTCCGACTGACCCAAATTTTCTCATTTTCAAAAAAAAAAAATGTTATACGGCAATGACACATTATTTTAAATAATTCTCAATTTAATCTGAAATGTAGACAATTTTTTGCCATGCATAATTTTAGTTTTTACTTTTAATAACTACAGAGAACACTCACTCTCTGACAAGAGAGACTTTCTGTCCGACGACGTCGATATTTCCTTCCTCCATTGCCGCCATGTTGACTTTGTAACCATGTCTTCATGTTTCCAGGCTCCACCGATATTATGCTAAAAAAAAGAAGATGGCTTTATCATCTGGAACTTGCCTCCCAGAAACCCAAGACAGCATGCTTTTTAGTTTTGAATGGGAATACCGTGGTTTTCATACCAGTGTTCCCAAATTCTGTTTTACTGGTACACAGCCATTACCATGGCCAGGGACAGTTGTGAACTTTTAAGTATTCACTTGGTACTGTGAAATACCTGTAATGTAATGAGTATCATCTTACAGAAATGTCAGCATATTTTTCTTTAGTTTTATATGTTTAATTTGTTCACATAAACAAGCTGATATAAAAAACATTTGAGTCTATTTTCCTTATGCACAATTTAAATAAACAGCCGAAAAAGAAAATTACCTTACGCTCAATTTGAAACCCATGGTAGCTTCGGACTGCCCGTCGGTGAAGCTACACAACTTGGCGAAACGACCAAGCCTTTCACACTGCAATCATTCCTCGGTAAATTGGAAGGGCAAGAGTTGGCATAATTCCTGAAGATAATTTCAAGCTGCACACAGAAAACATCACACTATAAGATTTTTGGTTTTGTATTTTCCGATAGCGGACTAAAAACTTCTGAAAACAAACACAAAACACGTGTAAAACTAAACAGCCATGATTGTGAACTTCAAATGCTCGATCAAAACATCACCACAGTCGACAGTAAACCGTCAGAGGCAAACACACATTTAAAGATAACATGTCTTGCACCAAAACACTTAGTTTCATCGAAGAATGACCACTTTACCTCGAACAACAACACGTTAACAGCGCACCTGATCCCCGGGACCTGATCGTTCGGAGTCAAAGCCCTCATTTTCCGTAATTTGCCGATCTAATTTGCCGCCAAGACCTTCCGCATGCGCAGACGGCATTCAGCTCTGCTGGTTGTCCTGTGGCGTTTTTTCTGATGACCGGAGCCTTGGAACTAGTTTGGTAAATATTCAACATGGAGGATTCACTCAATATCAGTGAAACGCTTTCGCCAAAAGACTCCCAAATCAACGACATTAAGACTTCACCGGAAGAAAATAACGTACCAAAAGTCGTAGGACGTGAAGATGAAAAGACAATTTTCACTGAGAGCGGCAGTCAAGAGCAAAAGCCAGATGGACAAGAATCTTTGAAAGTGGAAAATGGGACGGACATTTTAGATCCACTTTCAAGTGAAGAAAAAACTGAAATAAGCGAAACGAGTAGTGAAAAACTGAATGAATTAGCAAAAAAAGAACAGTTTACAACAGAAACGCCGAAAAGGAATTCCTTGGAATCAGAGAAACACGAAAATTTGCTCACTAATAATACTGTAGTTCAAGATAAAGAGAGTGCTTCGAGTACCAACTCGCAAGAAACAAATCTACCGGAACTTTCGCATCCTCAACCTGAAATTAAAAGTAGTCCGAAGAGTTCATCAGATGATCATGAGCATGGAAGTCACAGATCTCCGGACAGGAAGAGTAAGGATGAATACAGAAAGATTAAGAGTGAAGTGACAGGAGAGGGCGAAACATCAGAGAGTGAAGGCGAAGAAAAAGATTTGGAGACAAGTAAACTTGACTCTGAGCAATCCAAGGATACGTGGATGGATATGTTAGGGAATGGACTGCTCAAGAAAAGGGTAATCAAAACATTTAAAGTTCATTTTAACAAGCACTTGTCACAAGAATCACCCCTTACCCCAGCCCCCAGCCCTCAGCCCCAAGCCCCCAGCCCCCAGCCCCCAGCCCCCAGCCCCCAGCCCCCAGCCCCCAGCCCCCAGCCCCCAGCCCCCAGCCCCCAGCCCCCAGCCCCCAGCCCCCAGCCCCCAGCCCCCAGCCCCCAGCCCCCAGCCCCCAGCCCCCAGCCCCCAGCCCCCAGCCCCCAGCCCCCAGCCCCCAGCCCCCAGCCCCCAGCCCCCAGCCCCCAGCCCCCAGCCCCCAGCCCCCAGCCCCCAGCCCCCAGCCCCCAGCCCCCAGCCCCCAGAGGGAGGGGGAGGGAGGGGGTACTTGGGCCAATTTTCACTGGATATGTCCTTGGCCTCTCAGAGCCCCTTTCCTATTACAGTGTATTGTTTGGCCAAATATTACATACCTCATCTTAGTCGTTTTGTGAAAATGTAAATTTTGCAATCCCAACTTAGTCACTTTCTTTTTATGTATTTACCTATAACTAGGCCACATCTTTTTAAAATGTTTTTTTATTGAAAACAGTGACATACATTTATGTTTACACACACTTAGTTACAGTAACATGCATACTTGATTACATACTTAGGTACTATATTTATAGCATTGTTGCTAATACTGTCACTCTACATTGTTTTGTTTGTTTGTCTTGTAAAACTACCTGACACATTATTTTGTTAAGCAGAAGGTAGGGCACTTTACTCTTCACCTACAAGCAAATTCCCAAAATCCAAACAACTACTTACTAGAATTTTCTTACCCCACAAAATGCCGAAAATGTGCGACCCCAATCTAGCAACTGTGTTGAAAATACAACCCCATTATAGTCAATCCAGTCATGAAAATGTGACCTCATCCAGTGTCGCATCCCCATTAAGCCATTACTTGGAAGTACCCCTCCCCCCCCCCAACTAGCTTTCATCCATCCCTCTCAAGCGTGGGATAAACAACCTTCATAATGCATTTGAAGAATTTGAAATTTATAACAGTCAGAGGTTTTCTGCACAACTTTGAAAATATGGTGTGGCATAGTGTTCAAATATGGATTGACAATTTGCTTGAACAAGTTGCAAGGAGCAACACTACACATCAAAACATGCAATGATTGATGAAAATTAATAATTTGTGGGTCACATTTATGAGTTTTGATCATTGATTGATCCACAGAGTGTTTTTTTTAGTGTCAAAAGTAATGAATTCACATTTGCTTCATTGGTTTTGTATAATTAGGTTTAGTGAACAGTGCATTAAAATGTTGTGTCGGTTTGTCATCCAATTAAAAGTAAAACCAAAACCAATTATAACTCACACCCACACAGGTTTTCTTGCACTTTGTACCAGCTACATGTATTTGCTAAATGAGTTTTGATTGGTTCTCTGGATATTTGTCTGTGTACTTAGTTTGTGATTGCCTAGACCGATTAATTTGGAATTGGTTTTATGACACTTAATTGAAAACAATCACTCTATCAATCAATTTGACATGCCAGGGCCTTATGACTTGCATGAGATTGAACCCCAGGAATGAGACATGTGCTTAATGGATGATATTTAGTAGGTGTATAGTCTTAGGATAAATGAATTATGTACAACAACTGTGTTGTGTTATCTGTAGGTGTTACGAGAAGGGAAGGGTGAGGATACACGACCAGACAAAGGTCAACGTGTTACCATTCAGGCTGCTGGACGTACAGAAGATGGGACAGGTGTTGACTGGAACAGTAGTTTAGAATTTATACTTGGCGAAGGAGAAGTTATTCAAGGTAATAAACCAGTGTTACTTACATTCATTTTTTCTTTGCCTTAGTTAATAGCTATTGTTTCAGATATTTTAATTAAACTGCTTCTTTAATTTAACCACCAGCTCAATTGGATTGATACATTTAGTTGACGCTGGTTTGTGGATGGTACAGAGCAGGAGAACATAACCATTACCGAGGGGGGGGGGGGGGGGGGAGAGTAATATCATTACACAAGCTTGGTGCTTTTAATAAGCATCGATGGCCAAGACAAGCATCTGCTACTCAGAAAAGTGGGCTACTTTTTTTCCTAAATTGAAGAAAAACCCGTTTCTTCTTCAAATTTTATTGAAACCCTGTTTAGGTTGTCAATGTCTTGAAAGAGATTTGTGTTTTCTATTTCAGCCTTTGATTTAGCTATAGCTCTGATGGAGCTGGATGAAGTGTGTGAACTTGTTACAGACCCTAGATATGCCTATGGAAAGACAGGAAAGTATGTTTGTATTTGTTTCAAATGTTTCAGTTGTTTTCCATATCTTTTGAGAGACAGTGATGAATAGTTCTTCAAATTAAAATGCTTTATAATTAATGCTGTTTTATCTTAGGACAAATCTTGCCAGTAAGCGTATTTTCAGAAAGACTGCAAGCATGATCTTTCCATTGGCTGATACTGAGTTGGCAAGGGGCAAGGCACCGAGTCAGCAGTTAAATGTATAATTGATAGAAGGGAGAGCGGACACTCACAGTCTAGTAATTTTGTTAAATGTAACCCAATGATGATCTGTCAAACATAGAATGTCAGTTTTTGTAATACTTCTTAGCACGTTTAAATGTACATTGGCTACAATGTAGAGTTCTTTTATCAACATGTTTTGACTTTCATTGCAGGCCAGAAGCAAACCCACCTATCCCCCCTGATGCTAAACTTACTTATGAAATACAACTGTTGGCTGTTCGAGATGGTCCAAACATCAATACCATGAGTGATGAAGAGAGAATGACCATTGGGTATGCTACTAACATTGGTCGTAATGCAAGATTAACCCTACTAATTTAACTTGCAGTATAAAATAATGTATTGGCTTATTGGCTAAGCAGTGTCAGCAAAAGTGAATTCTCAGCTTATGTTCACTCTTGTTTTAAAGCACATCAGAGAATGTAGTTAGATTGTGTTACCTGTGGATATAAAAGAAGTGGAAGATGTGGTGAGCTAATGGTTAGTGCACTGGACTCTAGATCAAGTGGTCTGGGCTTGAGCACTTAGCTGGGTTTATTGTCTTGTTGGGCAAGAGAATTTACTGCCGCTCAATAGTGTTCATTTGATTAGTCAAGTGACAGTGTCTATAGATGAATACTGTCAATAAATACATGTACTGTTCCTAGTTAACAGTGTATGCTTTGTTTTCAGAGAGAAAAAGAGAGAAATGGGAAATAATTTGTATACTGCAAGTGACTATGCTGGGGCTATTAACAGTTATCAGAGGTATAGTTGATAGGATTGAAATATTTAATATTGTATGTTGTTATGGTAGATATAAACATCAGATCTGATTGGATGACTCAGTACAAGGGCTCAGGGATTCCAATGAGAACGTGCTGTGCATTTATCAAGCTTGATGCAAACTCTTGAGAGAGTTTGGGAACGCTCAAAAGTCCTTAATTTCTAGCTTGCAGTTTACTATCATGCATGAATCAGGTTATGTTAACATGTGTTTAAAACAACTTACCTCACTAGCGTTGGCAGCTAGTGCCAGGCTAGGACCCACAGTATGCCAGCAGCCAGACCACAGCCGAGCACAGTAAAACAAATTCACCTTTAGTAAACAACATCAAGGCTCAAACTCCCCCCACCACCACCCCCCCCCCCCCCCCCCCAACCCAGCAGGTTATGCTGGGGCACAGGCCACAATGCTAGTGCCAACTTCCCACCTGCTTTAAAACTTATTGTAAATACAATGGCCACCATAATTGCATTGTCTACTTTATTGGGTATTCGTTATCATCAGTTCACTATTGTTTTGATTCTATCGGCATTTGAATCCATGTAATAGCCTGGTTTTTATTGCAAGTTTGTTTGTTTTACAAATTTCTGCAAAGTATTTTTCTTGTAGTGACATTTTTTCGTTGTTATATTTTAGAGCCATTAAATATCTGGGATCATCCACTTCTAAGGTTTGTTTCAATTTTAATGCCATAAAACCTTAATTAAACTGCATCTAAGTACTCCTTGTGTAATGACTAATTTATCTCCTTGTTTACTAGTTTATAAACTCTTCTTCCATCTCCAACTCCAAAGGTGACGAACTTCTATTACCTACTAGCCAAACTTGCCTTGAATTTCAGTGCTGTTTATTTTAAGAATGGATTCTTTAGCATTCTGGAAAACTTCATTCTTTATTCCGACAGTATGTTGTGGTTCAATTTTACCCTTGGTACAATCTGGTATTTTCCTTTGTTTTTTACCAATGTTCTGCTTTCATTGGTAAATGCACCTTGGTGTCTGTTAACAAATATTTTATGTCGTATCTTTATAGGAAATTCAAGAATTGAGAGTGAAATGCTGGAACAACATGGCTGCTGCCCAGCTGAAGGTAACAAATCATCAAATTTCAAAATTTCTGAATTTATTGAAAGTACCCACACCATAAATATATTTTTTTCAAGATAAAAGCCTTTACTGCTGCAGAGAAGTCATGTTCTCAAGTGTTGCAAGTAGATCCTGATAACGTGAAGGCTTTGTTCAGGAAAGGCAAGGTGAGACAAACAGTAAAATTCCACTGAATGCCGTTCAATTTTGGTACATAAATATTTTGAAGGTCCTGTTGGTACACTCCTTATGTGTGAATGCCATAAACTGCAGTGAGTCATGCACCTGTTATTGAACCAAAGTTACTTTTCTTGCTTAATGTAGTAAATACAAGATGTGACAAATTTGGGAATACTCTTGAGTGCTCGCACTGTGTTTTGATCAGATAATGACAGTTGAAGTATCTTAGAAAATTATCCAAAAAAAAAATGAATATCTTCCTGTGAATTTTCCCAGTTTACATTTGTTAGGAACGGATTTACAGACAACTCGGAATGTTGTTTGTACAATATTTTACATTGCATGAGTACATGCATGTTGTAGTTTTACAACTACAGTTGAATCCCGATAACTCGAACCTTCAAGGGAAATCGAAAAAGGTTCGAGTTATCGGGGGGTTAGAGTTATTGAGGGTAAAGTTTATTAGTAAGAAAATTACCTAGAGGGAAATCGAAAAAGGTTTGAGTTAGCGGGAGGTTCAAGTAATCAGGATTCAACTGTAAGTAATCCTGTTAGTATGTCAGACTTACAATGTAAACTTGTAACCTTTAGTTTATTGCCAGCTGGGCCTTGACAAGTCTATTCAACTCATTAAATGATGGACTGAGTACCTTTGCAAGCGTTGGTTTGCACACTTATTCTACCTTGAGCTGATCACCCCAGACAGCTAGAGTAAGGCTGTTTAACAATATTTAACAATTAGACCCGTAGCCCGCAAGGGCTACGGGTCTATAGCCCATGAGGCGAAGCCGAATGGGCTATTGACCCGTGGCCCTTGAGGGCGAAGGGTCTAATTGTTTTAGTATCACCCAACTAGTCGGACAGAGAAAAAGCAATAATAAAGTTAGCAAATGCAAGTTGAATAAAGATTTATTTGGGAATAAAACGAAAGAAAGCATCACAAATTTCGCTACTCGATGACTATTACTAATAGTCCTCTAGTAGCGTAGCCAATCAAAATGCAGGATTTGCATTAGTCCACTAGTTGGGTGATACTAATACCTGATAGTCTATATCATCTCATCAAAATGGCATCTCAGACATTTTAAGGATAACTTGTGTTTAATCCGAACAGGTTTTAGCAGCTAGTGGTGATACTGATCAAGCTATAGGGCTTATCAAGAAGGCAGATCAGTTGGACCCCAGCAATCAAGTAAGTAAGGATAGCACTTGCAGGATGAAATCTAAGTTATTATTGGCCACTGAGAACAACCATGCAATACCAGAGAGGTTGCACTCCTAAACAGCCTCTTCTACTTTCCAAATAACAGCTCGAAACCCCGAGAAGAAATAATAAACCAGGACCTGTTTGTCAAAACGCCTGGAGATTACCCCAAGTATTATTTGTCTTCTTTAAAACCATTTTAGGGTTATATTACAGGGGCGTAGCTTGGATTTCCAAGGGGGGGGGGGGGGTGTCACACTGTGTCACACCCAGGGTACTAACATAGTCAATGCAGATGTTCAGTCCTGAAAATGGAGTATATAACTACCTAGCACTAGTAAATATTTATGACATGTTTGGCTATGCCCCTGTATTATGTAAAGTTGAAAAGCTGTGAACCTGGAAACCTGAAGATTATATAGGGCTGGAATGAGCTTTTACTGAAGTAATTAAATCTGAGAGGCAACCCAAGTTTGTTGGTACAAAACAATTCTAAACAGTTAAAGTTTGAACTGAATGCAAGTGACAATGTGCTTTATTTTTCAGACAATTCGAAAAGAACTCAATCGATTGAAACAATTGCTGGCCTCGGAAAAACGCAGTGAACGAAGTATGTACAGACGAATGGTAGGAGATCTGGCTGGCAAGGGAAGCAAGAAAAACAACCGAGCAGTATGTAACACAATTTTCAATCACTGATAGTCATGCATTAAAATGATTTCTCATTGGTGTGTTACTGTTTTATTTCTCTTTATCTCATGGCATCTAAAAGTTCCTTTAGATTATTCACAGTAGCACTTGGGAGGGAGTAGGTATAAGAGTACTCTCATTTCAGTTAAGGCAAATAAAGACACATTGTTGCAGATAAAAAAATTGTGTTCGGGACACAAAAAATGTTTCTGTTTCCTTTCAGAAACATTTTGTGTCAGCAAAAATTGTTTCACCATTTGCTCGCCCAAGAAAACATCATGAGCAACAGTGTGCCCTCTTTTGCCACTGCCGTTATTCATGCTGCCTGGAGGGGGGGGGAGGTACTACATTGTATGGCATAGGATTCCAGTTTTGGCATTCCAGGTCTGCCAATTTTTGCCTTTTTAAAAATTATGCTTATCTAAATCACATGAAATGTGCAAAAATAACTAGCAGATTATTGTGGCATTCGTTTATCGTATGTATGTGTGCCTCTGAATTAAGAGTCTTGCAGTATTTTGGTGGACCCATAGGGCGTTGGAATACAAATGACAAGTAAAAATGCACAGCATTTATGTTTTTTATAATGTTGTAGATTACTTAATTTAAATCGTGGTTCACCTGGAAACTAGCGAACACCTAAGCATGTACTTGTCCACGTTAAATAAGTTATTTCTATGTATGTCTACAGCGATACTACACACTAAAATGTCTAATGAGAAATTTGTTATCCAACGAAACCTGACTTACAACCAATCTTGAACATTGCGCGGTCAAGGGCAACCTATGAAACCGGTCTTGTGGAATACAATTATCTGTACTCCACGGAGCTGAGTTGGATAATTAATTGTACTTCATAGTAAGGTTTAGCCTATTCCGGGCGTTCGTGCCGGGTCTACTGCCAAACTGGAAACGAGAAGAGAACGAATTTTAGAAAGTCTAGCCCAGAAAGTAAGGCTTTGGTGACGTTACAATAGGAATTCTGCTTAGCGATACCTATTAACTATGGCGATACATGCAAAGCTTTCTATTGTCCTAGCTAGTTACTGAGCGTGACGGTGTGTGTTTTGCCTTTCAGTTTCTTGGATGGCCGCTTGTGTTTGGAGCCACAGTAGTCGCTCTTGGTGGAATTCTGATCGCTGTTTACCTCAGCAGACACTGAAGCAAAGCTTCACCATAGCCAAGCGCTATATAGCTTTTAAAATACAATGCATAGTATCACTTGCTAAATGATCATTTCATCAATTCAGTAGTCCCCTGCGCAATAGTTTTGTGACGCAACAGAGAACTGTGTACCAGAAATGTAGATACATTCCAACCTCTTTGTACGTAAACCAAAGGAACAGTGAAGAGTGTCAGTATTATAGAAGCAAAGTTTGTATGAATTTTTGTCGGACAAGAGGCCCATTTATCGCAGGCGCTGAAAACTTTTCGGGCCCGCAAAGCCATTTTAGTTATCTGTATCTTCAAAACAGAGAAGTGTAGTGTAGGACTGAAACTTTGTATGAAGGGAACCTCTGTTAAAACAGCTCTGCTGAGATTTTGCTATGGCTTTCTGGGTGCGAAAACTTTTAGGTACCTTCGAGGTGAATTGTCCGTAATTGGGAGGTGTGCGTATTATAGAGGTGCCCGTGGGGAGAGCATCGACTGTCACATCGACTGTATATGGTACGAGTTAGAGGGCGAGCGCGCGAGAAAATGCGTGTACACTTTTTTGACCCCTTAAACTCGCGCCTTTTAGTTACCCAGACCCGAAAAACGGCTGCACAGGAAACTGCCAATTCTGTTGCTAGACAAAGTGTTTTATTTAAAAAAGTTTTTTGCGTGCGAGAAACGCGGTTGCTATTTTATAGGTTGTTATGACTTTAGTGAGCGCCTTAATTTAAAAATCGCGTATTATTTTGCTTGTTTTTCGCGGCTAATAAAATGATGTGCGCATGTTGAAGAAGGTGGATTACAACTGAGTGTCAGCTTGCAGTTTTGGAGAAAATTGTTTAAGTACTAAAGCTTGTTGTTTGGAATTCTCTTCGGGTTAGATCTGCTATGAAAGTTAACGTAATTACACTATTCTGTTTCTGTTTGCCTGATATGTTATGATTTGATTTCGCTTTGGAGAAAAATGTAAAACTATTGCGAGAATAAAAAACAGTTCACAAGATACAACAAAGAATAAACGAGATTACAGTTTCTGATTTCTCATACTATGAAATTGATTTGAACAACAGTAATCTGAAATAAAACAAAAAAACAATCATGGTGTGTACGCTTGTTTACATTATACTGAATTATTGGTACCCAGGGGCAGATTGGTCTTCCACTGGCTCCAATTTCGAATGCAATGTTGCGCCACGCAGCACTGATATCAAGAAACTGGAAAGTAGAGAATTTAAAGTGTTTTTAAGTGACCCAGGAATTTCCTTGTGAGCGTTTGCCCTGGAAAGTAAATCGGGAACACCAGGAGGCAAACAAAACTTCTTCCGACTCTGTGGGATTAGAACCAAGGACCTCCGGATAGCACTGTTGCCCACCGTTACTTTACAACATTCTAAATTACTTAGAGTTTTAACTCTGTTAAAACAGATTCTCTCTTCGCACGAGCTGCATTCGTGAGGTGTATTTATTTACAACGTACGCTTAGAGCGGAAAGCGAGACGACGCAATTATTTGTGACGCAATTTTTGGCTACGCGTATATAGTGTATAGTGTAACTGCTTCACAAAAGGGCTTTACAAGAAAAATTTCCCTAGCCATGGCACGTCTTTAAGGACGTGCCTTGATGTAGGTACCGGGGGATTTAGGGGTTATCAACGCATTTATTTGAGCCTGGATTGCAAATAAAAATAATAGTCTGCATTCGAGTGAAGTGGCCCATCAGGCTGGAGCGCGCAGCATGAAGTGACTACGAGTATTAAATGCCAGGGTAACCCTGCGATGGACTACCATCCCATCCAGCTGATCCAGGGGGGGGGGGGGGGAGTTAAAATAATCCTATGTTTCAAATAAATACACCCTAAATTTCTAGAATGAGATGTTGGTTTCTGTGGGCGAAGCAGGCGTTTTGTCGCCGCTCACACAATTTAGTGCAAAATTTCATGACGTCACCGAATGACATAGCGGGTTCCAAGGCCCATACGCCGGCGTACTCGCATTTTTCCATCAATGACATAAACATCTGCCCATGAACAGCTTTTATTTCACCGTTGATTACATGGGAATTTTTTTTATTCTAATCTAAGAATTCCTCTCTGTTAATAAGGAATATTTTCGTCTCTGATCGCTACTTAAGGACCTTTCGAGGATCTCCATGACTTTTGGGGCAATTTGTACACCAGGACAGCGATGACCAATGGTAACGTCTCCCTCCAAAGTAACGAACGGCTTTGTAGTAAATCCATGCCCACGATTTACACCACCATTCGACCGCACTGGACTTGCACAGCTTGTACATGTCACGTTTGAATGCCAAGTCACAAACGGGTCGACGCCATCCGTAGTCAACACCCTGGAAAGAAAGATAATTAAGAATTAAGGAGCTGTGCGGAATTTCTACCACCCTTTTCTACTGTTTCCTTGGCGGCCCATGTTTTGACATGACTGTTCAACCAAAATTTGTTTTTTTTTTCTGATGTCGTATTATGAAATCAAAAACTGGCGGATAATTTATAATGTCATTTTAGGTGTAAGGGGAACAAAACGTTGTTGTTCCTTGGAGATGATGTGAAAATTTGGTCTTCAAAAAACAAAACAGGCCTTCATAATTGAAAAAAAAAACTTTCAGAAAAACACTAATACCTTAAACAACGTTGAATAATATTGTTTTCATAAGTAAAGAAAATTAAGCATGGTTCTTACACAGCCATAGCAGACATCGTGTTTGTTGCAAGCACGAGAAAAAAAATATTTGTAGGGGACGATAGACCAGACACTACAACCATTGGGTTTACAGCCTGCTTTCACTCCCGGGTTCAAAGACAGCATCATAAGCATGATGAGGACGTGGAATGTTGTCATTCTCGTGGCGATGTGCTGTTGAACGAAGAAAATTAACAAATGCGTGTCATGGATATATTTTAAGGGGTAAAGGATCTCTCGGTAACATCAATTTTTCTACTGAATTTGGCGATCTCAATTGAAACCTGAAGATCAGGAAAGGAAAACCTTTGATATCGAGTTTTGTTTACAAACGGAAAATCACGACAATCAATTGAATATGCTGACCTTCAAAATTAGCCGAAGCGATTTCATTCTAAACATTGCGAATAATGATAACAATAATTGAAGATAAGATGGGCATATCTGAGTTTTAAAAGCGCGTGCCAAAGCGAAAGTTTAGAGAAAGTGATCTTCTATTATGAAGTTTGAAGTTCTAGCGCAAAATGCGCAAAACTGGGCATATCTGAGCTCTGAAAGCGCGTGCAAAAGGCGATAGGGAATTTTTCTCTCCTTCTTGTTTTGAAAAACTCAAGTATTTTCAAGGTACACAAATTGAATAGTGGAAACTTGGTTAACTTGATCATATCATCGTATACCTTTGAAGTACAATGAGTTACTCAACGCGTGGATTGTTGAAACGAAAATCTGAAAACAGAGAACAGGAAAACAGTGTTGTCAGATCGAACATCAATTAAACGAGAAAAGATTCTTAAGGGGAAAAAATAAATTCCAAGCTCACACCGCTAACCTGTGTAATCTCTTGCTGTCGATGTGTAGGTAAAATATTTTTTACCAAGTTTACCACGCTTTTGATTTCTTTGTTTAACATACGTTTCTCGTCTGAACAAGTTTGTGAATACAGATAAGACGACGATTCCTACTGGTTAGAAAATCTGAAAAAAAAAAATTGACCAATGACGAGAAGTTTTATATTTTTAATACACTGTTCTATTTTGACTACGTGGAGATCAGAAGGACGGCGAGCAGTAATGCTGGTCATTGCAAACTATAATTTACCTCAAAACACAGTCGCACAGGTAGAAACATTGTGAAGTTTTGAAAACAAACCGTGCTATAGGACCTTTATTATCCAACACTGCTTCGTAGAGTATAAATAACGCGCAAAACGAGTACAAATACAAATATCACACGATATTTGTACTCGTTGGATAATAAATCCTTTATTAGACATTTTAGTGTGTAGTATCGCTGTAAATTTTTACTCATCATTTGTATTTTGACTCGCCCTTCGGGCTCGCCAAAATACTGCATGACTCGTAAAAATATATAGAGGATATTACACGGTGGCGAGAAGATATGAATTTTATGTTCGAGTGGCAGAAACGATATCTCACGAGTGAGCGCAGCGAACGAGTGAGATGTCGTTTTTGCCACGAGAACATAAAATTCATATCTTTGAGCCAACGTGTAATGTTCCTTTTATTATATGGAGACCAGATGTAATTGAAATTGCCGATTTTTATTTCATTGTTTTCGAAAAATCGAGCAAGGTTTACAAATCACCGTTCGTCTTCACAGAAAATACAAAGCACCCGTGTCCAGGATATAGAAACACTTACTGAATTCCAATCAAACAAAATACATGAAATATTTGTCAACTAAATATCGTAACACGTAAGAACTGAAAACATCACTGACTTTGACTTGAATCCGATGCGGCAATGTCTTGACGGCCGTTAGTTTTCAACTGCTTTTGTTTTCTTCTTTACAACATCTTGCACTTTGTGCAATTCCTTGCGGAGAATTCTCTCTAAAAGCCTTGAAATCGTCAAGGCTTCCATTATCATGTTCTCGTCTTTGAGTTTTTCGGAAAACTCATTCCTTTTCGTCGCTTAATTAAACAAATTAAACCTGCTTGTCGATGCTTGCTCACAACAAACCTGAGCGACACAAGCAACCAAGTTCATTCAACAAAGTAGAAATGGCGGAAATCGTGACGTCAATGAGCGATATGACACTCGCAAGCGTGTCATACGGAAAATACGCCACTCGGGTCCCGGATGGAGTGGCATATGGAATCTACGAGTGGTTTAGTTCCCAGTAAAACACTCTCGTCCATATAATAAACAGCGATACTACACACTAAAATGTCTAATAAGATATATGTAGGAATTCAGGACAGCAAAATTGTTGAACCTTAATCGGCTGACTGGAGGAATTTTCGTTTTTTCTGTGAAATACCACTTTCCTTTGAGTCTAGATTTTCTTTTAAAAATGCAGAAAATACGTAGGTATGGATAATTGAAGCAATAATTAAAATTAAAAAATCGAAAACACACGTACAGTGGAATCCTCTAAGGAAAACAAAAATTAGTTCGAGAAAGCGCAGGTAAAATTGCAGTGTTCGACTGGGAGAAGGGAAGATTAAGACGGAATCCACCAGGAAGTCGAGTAATATTTATTTACGTTGGACAAAAATCGAGTACCAGAATAATTTAAATCCTATTGCGTTATTTTCTACCCTAAATGAAAGGTACAGATGTAAGTAATTATCATTGATAACACCAACAACAATTTCTTATCAGAGTCTTAGAAAATGAATTTCAAAGTTCACAAGCTATAGGGAATTCTCACGTGCAGCCATTTTGTAAAATCGTCTTTAAGCGATTCAGTGGAATTCAGTGAAATTTCAAAATTTGTTTTCGGTGTTTGGTGTTGTTAGAAAAAATTTCTTTTGATAAGATATTTGAAGCAGTAACACAAAAGTTTGCAATAAGGTGTAAATAATTTTGGTACAACAATTTCTTATCAGAGCCTGAGAAAATGAAATTCAAAGTTCACAAGCTACAGGCAAAAGCTCGCGTCTTTTAAGCGATTTAGTGGAATTCAGCGGAACTTCGAGATTAGTTTTCGATGTTTGGTGTTGTTAGAAAAGATTTCTTTTGATAAGATATTTGAAGCAGTAACACAAAAGCTTGCAATAAGGTGTAAATAATTTTGGTACATAATTTTGTCCAACAACTACTCGAAGTCCTGGCGGATTCCGTCTTAATGTCTTTCGGTTCGAAAAATCGAGGGTTCAAGAAACTGAGATTCCGCTCTATATTCTATGTTTACCATCTTACTGATGATACACGCGCATAATTCTGAACAAAAAAGAATCCTTACTGGAAAAAAAATCCTTTTGCGAGTGAAAAAAGTAACAGCAATAAAAATTGTTGTTCGCTTGTGTGTCGGAAATTATTCTTAAACAACTTGCCAGACAAAAATATTCACTGCAATGAGTTTGTTTTTAAACAAGTACATCAATCAGTACTGCTACAGTATAAACAACTTTCGAAACAAATAAAGAATCAAAAGAAAGTTAATTTGATAAGATCGAGATACAGTTAATTCTAAATAACGCTTTTACTTTTATCAAGGCTCCATCTCTAAAAGGCGAGGGCATTTCTAAGTTTCCTAGGAGGGAATAGTCAACGAGGCGCAGCCTCGTTGACTATCGCTCACTGAAAATGAGCACGATTAGTCTATTTTTTGTAGAAACTCTAAAGATTGCAGTCCAAGAACTACAATGTCATGAACTTTTAAACCAAAAACTCAAGAAAATGTCCCTTAAAGAGCAGTGTTTCATCAGCGAATAGAAAACAATGGGAGAACCAATAACATTCGTGGATTTCCAACTGAACACGACTGAGTTTCTACTCGTGTTCAGTTGGAAATCCACGAATTGGAAATCGTGTTCAATTGGATTAAACTCAATTAAAATACTCGCTCTCGTTTCTCACTATGAACGATAGTTAACTCGGCTGTGCGTCGTTGACTATTCGCTTAGAGAAAACTCAGCCTCGAAGTCAAATTGTTTACTAGAAAACTGGTCATAGGAATTATTGATGAAGTGTTTATTGAAGTTTTCCACGCAAATTTGCACCGTCCGTATTGAATCATCTATTTTTGGCAGCAAACTGAGCAAAATTTTATGTTTCTCTGTCACTTGGTGCTGTTGCTATTTTCCTTGAGAATTTAGATCGAACCGTGTAGATCGAACCGTTTGTGTTAGGCTCGGAAACTTAATCATGTAAATACAGCATTTAGTCTCGTCAGCCACACTAATGTGTAATACCATAATAGCTTGTTGCAATAATTTAGGTTTTTATGTTTGAGTTTGTTTGACAAACTTTGAATAAACCGTGAACATAACGTATTTTGCCGTTTGCAGTTTCAATTGAATTTGATAAGGCCTAAGAGCAGTAATGTGACATGGAGAATGTTCAGTCTCTGGAGATGGGTTCCAAAGAAGATTTGTTCAACGTCGAAGACGAATTCTAAGGTGTAAAGGTCCAAAGGGTATGTCCTTTCTGAAGGTAACTTCCGTTTTCAAGCGAAAAAGTTTTGTTCTTTTTGTTGACAGTGAGAAAAAGGTCACCGTGTCCGAAAAGGTAAATATCTTTTTCACTGTTTACGTTCTGTCTGAACAAAACTCGCCTGCCTAAAGAATTCTTTCTTTAGTCTACCGAAAAAAATTAAAATAAACATATTTCTAAGATGAAAGGTTTTGATGGTGACAAAGAACGTCCTGAATTGTTTATCAAAGCTTTGTTCTATTAGGATCAATAAAGATTCAATTCTGATTGTGCATAATTATTATATTATTGACAATTTCAGTCATTTATGCGGGATTTAGGGAACTAAAAAACAACCGGGACCATAATACAGGATAATTCATAAAACCAAAAATAAGGAGGAACTGATGTGGAAAGTTTTTCTCACACTGCAAAAACCTAACCTTTTTTCAACAAAATTTATGAAATGCGCGAATTTCTTCCAAGCTGTAGAAGTATTTGAAAAGTGTCAACCAAAAGGGCGAAAATGGTAAACGCTCCTATAGACGTATAAGTAGAATTCGGCCGTTTAAATGATAGGTTTTGAATAAGAGGAATCTAGAGAAACCTGACCAAGAAAACTGAGCCAGTTTGAATCAGTTGAAAGTTTTTTTCTAAGCGGTTTACTATTGAAAACAAAAGAGATAACTTCATTCTATTTATTGCTAAAGGGAATAATTTTTTGCCTGAATATTGAGTAAGGAAACGTTCATACCTGTTTAAGCTCGGCTGGTTTCCATGCGATGAAAATTATGATCGCTAGAGTTTCTTGAGTCTGTTGATTTAACTTGCCGTAATATATAAGCCCGCCAAATTTCTTCCAAGTCCATTTCTCATTCGCCTTCAGGAAAGCGACGCACGCGTCATAACATTGAAAATACCATAAAAATGCTGATGTATTTCGAATTTCCTCGCAATCGATCGGTAGCGATAACAAGAAGCATTCCTTAATGCCATAGTGATAAAAATCGTTCATAATTAAAAATGAGCAAACTGCTCGTTTGAAATCTTTTTCTTTCACGGTATTTTTGTGATGTAAGGTTCTTGTTGCTTCCAGTTCGTTATTTACCTTGCGTCAGTTTGTCATAGTTCATTGCTGACATTTCTGTCAAACATGTACGTGGAAGCTTTTGTAGGTCTCTAAATGAAAGATTATTGTCACGGTTTTCGTTCTTTGTCGTCTTTGTGTCTTTTCGAAACTTCAAACATCTGGTTATTTTCAAATTAATCTTAGCGACACAATGATCGACTGGATTTTGTTTAGTTTTAATTTAATTTATTCATTTCGTATCACAAATTCCATTTTAAACTTGGGATATCAAAATATAGATCTGTTTGTTTTTTAATATATTTTTGCTGTTAGCTTGTTCTCGGCAAGACTTGCCACACTGAGTTAGGAGACTTACTATGAGCAGTTAGGTTATAAGGGCGAGCAACGAGCGACGAAGCGAACCACGAATTACGAAAACAATGTTTGGAAAAAAAATAACAACTCCCCCTTTAGCCTCGTTCCATTTCCTTTCCTTACTTGCTGTCTTACCCAATTCTTCTCACCTATTCCTCTCTTTATTAGCCTAGCCCTACTCCTCTGGCTTACTTTTTGTCTCGCCCCATTACCCTCACCCTCACCCTCCCCACGCTCACATAGTCTTGCTTCATTTCCTTGCCTTACGTTTCTTATTCCCTCTCCTCTTCTTTGTTTTAGCTTACTGATTGGGGTCTTTTTAAAACACGAAATGGCGAAATGGTACTAAAGATAAGAGCCAAAGTTATAAGATATTACCGTTCCACTGGCATCTCCATCTGTTGCCGAATTTATTCTGTAGATTAATCCCGACAAATAAAAGAAACATCTACAATCACAAATTCACCATCACGGAGACCCGTCACGGACCTTTGGATTCCAGTCTCTGTCTGTTACCAGGGCGCGGTTTGAGACGCCTAGGATGTTCTTGATCAAAATGGCGGCGTTTAGTTTTGACATCGGAAGAACACGATTTGTTTGTCTCGTATTTACCGTCAAGCAGCGGCTATGACGTTATGCTTTGAGCTCCAGAAAACACATGAAATGGATTATAAAAAAACGGACCCACTTGGCGATGAAGTTTATACACGATATAGGGATATTAGAACCTACAAGTGACTTGCTCGGCCCAATGTATCAAAGCCAGCTCAGTTGATAATGCAATGCACCGGTATCACGGAGGTCATGGGTTCAAATCCCGTTGCAGCCTTGAAACTTTTTTTCAGGCTAAAAAAGATGCAATTGCCTAAATAGGCCATTTCCGAGTTGCTTTTTGCCTCAGTTTCAAAACGAGTCTTCGTGCGAACCCATTCAAATGAAAATGACTGATTTGCATGAAAATTGGCGTACAGGTGAAACACATTTTCATATGAATGGTTTCGCACGTAGACTCGTTTTGAAACAGAGGCAAAGGGTAACTCGGAAATGGCCTATTGCTTTCACACTGCGAGGATCATTTCATTCATTTCATTTATCTGTGGTTCACATATGTCTTTCATATATTCATTACGTCAAAAAATAAAGTACATAAAACTTACAATTTCATGGAACTTTGAAGTTTTCGAGTTGCATTTCAGTTACAAATTCACCAGCTCCAAGTAACTTCGTAACTCAATTGTAGAGCGTTTGCACCAACATTCATAAACGTTATGGGTTCCAATCCCGTGAAGCCTGAATTTACAAACTTTCTTTTTCTTTTTTTTTTTTTTTGCATACATAACGCATTCCCTTGATTAAACGTCCGAGGTGCTTATTTTAAATTTCAGGTTACCCCTTATGTAAAGCCGTTATACCTTAACCTAAGAAAAAAATTGCATCTGACCTAAAGCGATTTAGAAAACATTGTATAGGAAAGCACGTACCAAAAGCCGTACTCGCCCGAGTTTTCTATGAGCGAATAGTGAACGAGGTGCAGCCGAGTTGTCTATCGCTCATAGAAAACGAGGGCGGTAGTCTAATTGTTTTAGTAGAAACTCTAAAGGATTGCAGTACAAAACCAACTTTTTATGGATTTTTAAGCCAACAATCATGAACAATTTTTCTTTTAAATTCTCAAAATCCCAGCTTCCACTGGATCTCCGAGGATGACGTTACCTGCGATGGGACTACCATATTTGACGGTTCGAGCACAGGGAAAAGAGAATATAGACCGTATAACCTTTGACAGTCGTTTGGGTGGTGCTTGTTTTATACGATATACACTACCATCTGGGCGCCACGCCCCAAGGGACGAAGCTGGGAGCGAGGAGCTTGATGGGAAGGAGGTGATCGCTGCCAGGAGCCATGATGGCTCCTGTCACGGCGCAGCGCTATCATTAGAGAGATTTTTAAAAGGCTTGATGAAGCGAATGGCAGTATTCATAGCATTACTAGGAATTTATCTATTAATCTCTTGTTATGACTCCAAACGATATAAACATTTAAAATCAGTGATTCAAACACAATTTCATTGCAGGATCTTGAATATTATATCTGTCTCGTTCATTCTGGTGGCATGCGAGCATTAGCGATCCCTGTTTGATGTTCACGAGCTAGCGTTTCTCGATCGGACTACTTGTTCGTTTGTGTGCTGTTGACCAGTATTTTGAAAGCATCGAACTTCATCCATATTGACTATGATCCCACAGTAATAGCACCCAAGGCAATTGATTTTCTGCAAGCTAGTTCCGGCACCCTCTTCCGTTGAAGTGATTTTGATTCGCGTTTGAAGGCCGATCACAAAATAGACGAGAAAGTTGAGATAACTATAAACACTGCCCTATTGAATCGTGGAAAGCGAAGTTTGTCTTCGTGAAGTAATTTAGTGTAGTTATAAATCTGCCTGACCACAAAACCGCAACGCCAGCTACCGAGCATGCTCAAGGGCCGGCTAGCCCATTCAGCAAGCTGAACATTTGTATTTGGAAATTTTATCCTGCAAGAGAGTCGAACAGACGATTTTTTAGGCAGATGTATAGCAATTTCACAGTTAGATTCTAGTATAAACAAACTATACTTATCAGATTTGATGTTTTATTTATTCCCACATACATGTACGCAAATATCAATTATTCCGTTCTTCTCTCCGGAGCGTGTTTCGTAATCTTGCGAGTTGCTGAGTTCATCCATGCTCTTTTTTTTAACAGAAGAGAACATAGGATTGTACTATATATGAGGTTCTTCGAATTAAACTCGAAGGAAAACAGTGCTGTTTGGAAGTCCGTTTTTGACGTTTTAAAATTGTACATTTTTTTGCTAAATCTCTTACGCATTTATCTAATTTGTATGTAGTGTATAAAATATTATTATTTCAATAATTCTGAAACAACAACATTTATTATCGTCAAGTGAGAGTCTTAAAAATAAAAAAGAATGATGCTGATTGGTCAAAGTTCAAGGAAGAGGATTCAGTACATAATAGGGAAACAAAGGGCGCGGATGTTAATCTTGGCCAATAGAAAATCCCAAACTAAACAACGTCTAACGAATAAGGGATACGATAAACTACTTTGATGTCGTGTTGTTTAAAGTAACTATCTCAAAACATATTTAGGAGCTGAGTATTTGGGAATCAGTTCGGATTTTTTTTAGATCCGAGTCGGTAGCTGGTATTTTCTGCCGAGGAGCTGTTGTTTTTTCCTCGGGGTTGATTTAGAAAATGTCAGATGAGGAAAAAATACACCTGGTCTCCCAAAAAGCGTGTGGAAGCGAAGAATCTTCGACGCCGGCAGCTGCCGGAGCAGATGGCGCTGAGTCTTCCGACGCTGAAACTGCGTTCGAAGATGTTCCAGTTTACATTACTTGTCCATACTGTCATGAAAAAATAGTTACTCGAACGAGCTTCAAATCTGGCAAATATACATATTGGACGTCCGCTTGCCTCTGTATATTTCAGTAAGTATAAATTAATGAATATTTTGCTTAAACTGTCTTTTCCGAGTAGGTGACTGACTATATTTTGAAGTGAATTCTCGTTTGCAAAAGTCGCTGTGAATATAATTGTCCCAAAATTTTTATGTTTTCTAAACAATTGTATCATATGTAATTTTTCCTCCTCGCGTTTGACAGACGCCGATGAATTTTTTCATTTATATCAATCAAAAATATTTAAATTAATCAGAACTGATAGAAATTGCCGCGAGAATTTCGATCGACGATCGAGCTGAGAAGAATTCTTGATCAAAAGCCAGGTAAATTAAATGAGTTTGCCTTTGTTTTCATAGAAATGGGATACAATATATTTCAGACTTCACTAATTTTAATTTGAATCAAACAAGGTTGTTTTGCAAACTGTTTACTGATCTTTACTGTGCGTAGGATTAAATTTGGCGAATCGCGAAATGCAAAGCAACATAGCAGATACCGCACCAGTTTTTTTTTTTAGAAATCGCTACAATCGGGTTTCCTACGCAGCTCTGTGTTTTAATCCGTAGGACGCGATATGAACATACAACGCTTCTCATCAATTAGTGCCTCAAACGCCACATGACCTAAAACGAATCTTCCCATCACAACAGCCAATCATTTCGCTGCAATTTTGGCGTGAAACTTCCCAGTTAGTGTCAAAACACTCTATTCAGATAATAACTGAGTAATAAAGACATGACCACCCCGTGCTGTTTTGTCACAGAATAGGTCTTTGTTAATAATCTGAATCAGTTCATCAGTTTCTCCACCTGCTAAATTATTTTTTTGTTGTTTTCTTTCAAGCGCCCGAGATTATGAAGAAAAATACTCAAACCACGATAAGCGAAAATTTTTCACTAACCGCCTTTGTAGCAATTTAAAAACTCATAATTTTAATTCGCACCAGTATCTCAATTCCACTCTCGCGAATATATATACATACTTGATTTTATGTTTGAATGTTTTTGTAATTCAGTGTTACCTTTTGTTACCATTGAAGTATCGGCAAAATGTTAGAATTGAGGAAAACATATTTAAAAGTATATTTATTGGAGCAAACATTGTACGTGTAGTGAAGTTGATTTTTGATATAGTCTGCTCGAACTTCGATCAAACTGGTGCTTCTTAACTTATTCGTCTCCTCGGCCACGACATTGTAAATTATCTACTAATCCGCCTCGCAGTCGACTTAGGGTTGTGTTCAAATTATGCAATATTGTCATGTATTGTATTCTTAAGGTTAACAATAAAGTACTTTAAGAGGCTGTTATAAAAGAAATTTTCCAAAATAAATTATTTACCAAGAAGAACTTTCGAGAGCAATTATAAAAATTTGAGGACAATTTCGAAGTTAAGTTCTTATCAGAAGAGTAGACCAAGTACTCTATAGTTTTACCAACCCGGCGCTGTTCGGCAAAATAAGCCCGCACTCACCGGACTCGAAAGAGCGGCGGAAATCGAACCTAGTGGCGTTATATTGATGTCATAACTCTCCAAGAATGTTTCTCCAGTCGTTTCACATAAAATAACACACGCCTTCCTGTTTTCGAGTCAGAAACCTTTCATCTTAAATCGTTTTAAAACCGTTATTCGCAAACAGTGATATTCACTGTAAGGGTTGTACTAGATGCCAAACATGCCTCAGCAATGCAATTCAAGTATTTTGACATGTATATGCTGTGGGTTAAATTTATCTCTTGTTTAAAATTTTTCAAACCAATTTGATTTTTATTTTTCTTTGTTTCAAATTATGATAACGGATCTGAAACAAAGGAAAACAAAAAGCAAGCTGGTTTTAAAAATTTTTAACCAATAATAAATTTAAACACAACATATATTTTTTTATATATACAGTTTTGGTACTTGTGGTATTAATTAATTACTGATGTTTTTCTTTTGATAGCTGTCCACAATTGGCAGAGTAGACTTACCATCCTCTGCAAACGTTTTAACAAGATAATTAAGTTTTTGTTTAATTTTATAATTCTGTTGTTACTCTAATTAGAGATTATTCCGTGAAAAAAACAACAACAACAACAACAACAACGGCGTAATTTCATGAATCGTGCACGCCAACCCTAATAACATTTTTGGTCTCTCATCGTCCACCTTTCCGCCATATTTTGACGTCAGCATCACGTTGACGTCAGGGCACGTGCTGCTCACGTGCAGAAGAAAATTCGCAAGCTCGCGAGAACACTAGTTTCTACTGTTGTCACTTGACTGCTTGCGATCACAGGCAATCGCTTTATGTAGGCCGGTTAACTTCTCGTACCAACGTCAAATATCTCTCATGAAATAAAAACAATTAGCACGCCATTGGTCCCGTTTTCGAATTTCCAGACTTTCCAGCCTACAAGTAAGTTCCTTTAGGGGTGATAGATGGAGGGAAAAACTCTTTAAAGAACTCCCTTTCCCCACCCACCAACCCTAAGCGAGTTTGCTAGCAGGCTATAGATCTTCACACTTGAACTGTATATTCTCTCCTAGGTGCTATTGTTGTATGTGGATACCATTTATATTGGATGGTCTAAAGAACGTCGTTCACTCCTGCCCAAAGTGCGGCGCAAAGCTTAGTGAATACAGTCGTTTTAGGCTCGATCGTATATGGAACAAAAAGAAGAAACACAGACAAGCGCAACACAATTACACAAGAGGATAACCTGGCGAGTCCATACTGAAAAAATAAACCGGGACATTTGCTTGTTAAGCTCAGTTCCATCTAGACTGTTGTAATTGAGAGACAGTAACGAAGGAAAATTGGGTTTGCACTCGTTTACACGACTGGGAAGATTGTTTGCACAAATGAAGCGTTTCGGAGACTAAAAAGGTTCCAGGACCAAACATTTATACTGACGTTCTTACTATTAGGAGTTCCTAACCTCTAAAGAATCTGCCCGTGAATAACTTTTTTCACGCATGCAAACGAGTTTCTATGGAAACTTTAGAGGCTGTGGTGTGTCACTAGTAACTTTCATTTAGGATTTATTAATTTCATACCAAAGGCCCGCTTTTGAATGGACTGTAAAAATATATGAAGTGGACTTTTGTGGAGCAGTTTTCAACTGGATGTTGTGAAACCAAAATATACTGACAGTGAGCAATCGCAAAGACAGAAGCATCGAGAAAAAACATAATGAGCTAATGAGAACACGAAGTAAATACTGACTGAACAAATGTCTTACGAAGAACCAAAGGTGAACTCCAGATTACTTACGACACTTTGTTGAAATCCACTTAATTATTTTTATTAATTTGGGCGCAATTTTGGTCACCTCGGATCTTCAGGAAGTAACAGAGTTGTACTTTTAACGTATTGAAAACTTACAGTAATAAAACAGTGGCGGATCCAAGTGGAGGGTCCAGGGGTCCGGACCCCCCTCCCCCTATCAGACCTGACGCTTGTTTGAGACTGAAATTCTTACATCGAAAGCATCGTATATCACTTTTTAACTGGCTGGGTTTTTTTAATGAAACGCTCATTGCATTTTGTCACTAAACTAAATTCCAGGGATATTCAAAAATGTAATTGTTTTTGGGTATCCTCCTATGATCTGTTCGCCTCTGCTCGCAAAGCAGTATTTCCTGCGCCAACGGTGACCGGCGTTCACAGATTAAGATTGGAAATCTGTACAATCTTTGTTTCCAAGCGCAAGAGGAGGATGTTCCAAGGATGGATCCTTTACCAGTAAAATTCACTTACACGCTAAGAGGCGAAGGAATTGTAACGTACAACTGCGACTGGTCAGGGGGGGGGGGGAGAATTAATTCCCCCCCACCCACACCCCCAAAAAAGTTAAGCAGTCCTTTCTGAACCAAAGTTTGGACCACCCCAATAAAAAATTCCTGGATCCGCCCCTGTAAAACCATTTTTAAAAGACAAGATTACTTTTACTGATTATTCTTCTAATTCTAATTTTACTTATTTTTATTACATTCAGGGCGCATTCGATTGGGGAATCCGGATTTGGATTTTTAAATCCGAAACTCGGATTTCTAATAAAACACGAAATCCAAAGAAAAAAAATTAAAGACCCGCGAAAACGTATTGTTAACGATTTAAACATATCTTTAACGTTTTTAAAGTGTTTTATTTTTGGCCAAATCGCAAAAATTAAGTCCCGGGAAATATGTCCGTTCCATTATCGAAAAATTAAGTTCCCGGGAAAATACGTAACAATAAGGGTATTTTACTTACAATGCCAGCGTCAATGAAATTTGTTGTTAATTAAAACATGCTGGTTGTTCCATATACTGATCTTGTTAAGGACATCATTTTTGGAATTTAGTGCAAGTAAAAGCTAGACCAAGCTTTAAGATATTCTTTATTAAATAGCGGTAGGCTCTCATGATCATGTAGGTACGATGGATGAAAATCACATCGCAAGAGAAATGAAGGTCCCATTCCTTTTAGAGAGTTTTAAGACATTAATCGAGAATTGTTTCCCAAGGGCTATCAGTTTCTTCTTGAGGCGTTTTAGAGACATCGGCGTAGGAGTAACGCGAATAACGCACAAGTCGTGTGGAGTAAAACCTGTTCCCAGGGTTGTGAATAGAAATTGGAGGGAGATGGCAGGACTTCGCTTGATAGATGAAAATCGGGTGTCAAATAATTTCCGCAAAATTTAAACTCTAAAACACACCAGGTAAATCGAACTTTCTTTCAAAATATTTCACTGTACAGATAACGTTTTGAGTGCAATATGTACTTGGGAATGTGCAAAGATTTACATATAATACTTGCAACCCAAATATGCTAAATCGCTTGTAACATTTCAGCATGCTTGGGTATCCTGTGGCTCTCATTCCCAGTCTTCTCTCTCATATATTACCGATACCTTAATGTCGCTTACACGAAGAAACTTTGGAAGCGGTAGAAGCATGGAAACCGAAAATGAGAAGAAACCTTCTAGTGTGAACGAAGATTTTGTTTGTAAGAAACATGTCAAATTCTTCAAACGATGCCTAGATGTACTACCATCAGCATATTCGTCTTTGGATACCAGCAGGTTTGTTCATGTACTTGTAGATGATTGACAGATGAGGTATCGATAGGGTACTCTACTTGACTGCTGTAAAGACTGTAAAGCAATTTGGGCGTTTTATTTACACTGTATTCAGTTAAAATTGAACAATAATAGTCACTTTGACAAGAATTTCTCTCTCATCCCTTACACCTTTGTGACTGGGTACTAGGTGTGAGCAGCGTGTGTAGTTTTCACTTCAAGAGATGAGCTTTGAAATAGCTTTTCTCACATTACAGATTGTACTTTGTAAACAAACTTCATCGTACTTTAATTATTGACCTGAAAGTTCATGACAATTTGCTAGTTTTGTTTTTGTTAAAATAACGGAATTTCAAAGAAGCAGGGATAAAATGACATTAAAAGAAAGAAATGACTAGAATTTGAACATGAAAATGCTGCCAAAGTTGTTGTGTTAAAGTCATTTTTGATTACACTCTAAAGGAATGCAAGAGGGACATTTAACTCAATTATTTATCGCAATAGATTAATTGTGACAATATGGGCCGATTCGCACTAGCGGACAAGTTTTAAATGTCATAACATTTTTGACAAAAACAAAATTGTCGCGACAAGTCAGAGACATTTTGAAGAAAACAGAAGGTGTAATTATTAGTACAATAGCTCTGCACGTGCTTCTGGCATCCTTGTACATTTGTGCAAACATCAAATAATCAGGCAGGTCCACATGGTGAAAAATTTTAAAACAATTTGCATTTGAAGTGGGCATGTACTGATGTTTTTGTGATCGGCCCCTTTGAAGATTTGTCCATTTTGACAAAATTTGCAATTGTCCAACAAGTCGCTCGCACTTGTTTTTGCGAAAGGACAACTGTTTCTTTGTTTTCCTGAATTGTTGGACAAGTTCTAGGTCTCAAAAAACGTATTCGCACTTGTTTTCTGTAACAAGTGACACACAAGTGATGAAATCTACCAATTGTTACAAAATTTGTCCGCTAGTGCGAATTGGCCTCAATGGGTGAATAATATGGTGACTCAGTATTTTGTGAGACCATTTTCCCACTCTATTGTATGCTTAGCTCCTAGAACAGGAACAAATTATGGCAAACCTATGTTAATTAAATTAAACATGTTGAAGTATGTGTTTTATTTTCTTTAACAGGGTAACCGTGGCATTTTTTGCACTTTCTGGTCTTGATATTTTAAATTCACTCCACTTAGTTGAAAATAACAAACAAGAAATTATTGAATGGATTTACTCCAACCAAAAGCTTCCTGACAAATCTAGTAAGTAGTTCTGTTTCAGATTAAGTCAATTTTGGTCTTGTTTTTAGATAATTTGTGATTTTATTTTAATTTGAAAATATGTACTCCAAAATTCCACTTAATAACATTTTGACATATCCAGATAATGCAGGTATGCTGAGATGTGGATTCCGTGGATCATCTACCACAGCCTGCCACAGGCCACTTACCCAGGTAATTTAACTTAACTTATTATTTACCTCCCACAGTGCCCACATATGGCCAGGAAGTCTTTGTCATCTGTCATTCGCACATAACAGATATTCTGCGATATACGCAATCTGCCACGATTTGTACCAAGTGTTGCAAAACTCTGCATAACCACAGTATTTTTGGCTGTAAAATATTTTTCATTAACATTCTGTTGAATAATACAACAAATTGTCAACAAAATAGTTATTATCCTGCTTAATCTTGTGGAATATGTTCTAATTTTAGCCCACTTGGCCTTTGGCCTCATTGGCTATTAAAGTATTAGGCAAAAATTTATGGGATTTATTTCCTGTGATTTTCAAGACTTAGTCTGGTTTCCATTGCTTGAAGTTACTGTGGAGAAATCCTCAGCATTTTGCAAGGTTGTCATCTGACAGTTTGCCAGTACCCTGCATTAGACTCCGGATCAGGCAGTCTGGGTTTGAGCCCTGTGCGGGGCACTGCATTGTGTTCTTGGGCAAGACACTTCACTCTCATAGTGCGTCTCTCCACCCAGGCCCCAGTTGTTCGAAGCGTGGATAGCGCTATCCACTGGATAAATCACTATCCAGTGGATAAGTGTTGGCAAAACAAACTACGCTATCCACTGGATAGTGATTTATCCGGTGGATAGCGTTATCCAACCTTTGAACAACTGGGGCCAGGTGTATAAATGGGTACTGGCAAAATTACTGCTTGAAGTAACCTTGCGATGGACTAGCATCCCATCCAGTGGGGAGTAGAAATACTCCTAGTCGCTTTATGCTACAGAAACCGGGATAAGCTCCGGCCTGATGGGCCACTAGGCTCATATGCTGACTTTACCTTACCTTACCATAAGCTCCTGGGTGGAGATCAGGTGTTCCCACTGATAGTAGAGTGTCCTGCCCAAGAACCAGGGATGAAAATTGGTATTGACCCACTTACCCAGGCAATACTAATGCCTGTGTCAACTATGGGATTGGTGATTACACAATTGACAAGTCAGAACCAAATCAAAGTGTTTATGGCCCTTCTTTACTTTTACAGTAAGTTAATGGCAGAAGTTTAATGTTATTTGTTATTTGAAGGACGCATCTGAGTATGACTGCAGTCACATCGCCATGACATACACAGCACTCGCAAGTCTCCTCATCCTTGGAGATGATTTATCAAGAGTCAATAGAACAGCTGTTATTGAGTCATTGAAGGTTTTACAGCTTCCTGATGGCAGGTCAGAATTTGTAGAATTTGAGGAGAATAATATTTAAAATGCAAAGAATGCCCTGCAATAGCCCTGAATGTAAAATTTCAGGAAACTTTGGCCACTATAATAAAGTAGTTTTTTATCTCACTGGGATTTAAACTTCAACCTCTGGATCAGATTGATCATCACTGTAAGTTATAAGGCCCTTATGTATTACTGAATGCCACTGGAAAATTATCCGTTGGAAGGGCATGTAATCATGTTCAATACACTATTGCCTGTAGGTAAATCAACTGTTTTATGCTTGCTGTCTTGCTCTGCATTACCAATTGATAACTTGATATCAATCAATGAAATTGATATCCATTGGCAATTACTTTCAGGACAGAAGTTCCAGTGAAATGGAGCTGCGAAGTGGCGACAAACGAGTCGCAAAGCAGTGAGTTTTCACCACTTTGTGCATCTCTCACTTTTTGCCACTTTGCATCTCACTTTCACTTGAGTTTATAAGCAACAAGAGACTGAGAGAACCTCTGTGCATATGTGTGGTGAGTAGTACAGACAATAAAGGGCACACATGCAGGCATGCATGCAGAGGCGATGACGTTTACATGTAACAATCCAAGAAATTGCAACTTTTTTGTATTTGAATTTTTATTTGCTTAAATTTCAAAACAAACGTCCAACACATTGCATACATACAATGTGATGTAATAAGTACAAGTAATGACCTTCGTTATTAAGCAACAGAAAGGCATAGGATTAATTTACTCATCATTGGCAAGGCGATATAAAAGATTGTGTGACACTTCCGCGAGTGTAAGGTTCACATAATGTGTCGTGTGAATTTATAATACTCTGAGTCAAGTCAACAACGCTTTGAAATAAATATTGTCAGTGCACATTCAAGCAAAACAAGGAGTTTAGGAAGACCACTTTTTCAATCTTTTTTTTTTTCAGGTAAGAGAGGAAACTTATATCGGCTTACCCTCCGCTACAGGCCTCTGCTGCGGGCTTAAAAGTTAGGACACTATCCTTCTTGTACAGTGATTTCAATGATATAATCGACTTGTGTGAGCTCTAATTCATTCGATACCTAATAAAGTACAACATTTACTACAGGCGAGAAACCTCCGTTAAACAGCTAGAAATCAAACGCACTTTGCTGATGCTATAAGCAGAAGTTGCAACTGAGAGAATTCTCACTTGCCACAACTCAAGATAACGAGTCATGAAGGAAAGAAAGAAAAAAGTCTCATTAATTGATAACAATGCACGCTAAAGCAAACAAAAATTTCAGGTAGCTCACCTTATTTGCAATCTGATCAAGAAACTGCTATTGGTTTTCCTTATGGAACTTCTGTCTCAAACTTTATGACACAAACGGCATTCTTCACTTCTCAAATTCAAGCTATTGATACGCTATGTCGATTTTGTGTACATGTATAACGATCAAAAACTTATGTAAGCGAGCTCAAATTTATCCGACATCAGATAAAGTCCATTAGTCTCGCCTGACCCAAAATCAAACGCGTTTTGCCAATGCTCTAAGCTGCAAAAGACAATTCATACTCACAGCAGTCAAGGTGGCGAACTGAAAGTAAAGTAAACAGCCAAAGTGCTTAGTTCCCAGTGCTCTTCGGTTTGATTCATGGAGTAATCGTCACATTAAACCCCCAAATCGCAACCAGCATGCCAGCATTAGGCGAAGACTGATGTCATCGCCTAAAAATGCAGAAGAATTCAAACAAACTTTCGCTCTTGTTTGACCTGAAACTCCCATGCACTCTAGGCATTTCCTGTCTACTCTTATCTAATTTGGCCCATGCTTGCTGAGAGTTGATTAAAACTGTTGTGCAACTGAACTTGTTTGGCTAAAAGTCGTGTTTTCAAAATAAATAATTATTAATAATGTGGCGAATTTTCATATTTAAAAAGTACAAAATTTGCAGAACTTGTGACAATTGATAATAATCGATAGCAATCAATGGCAATCAATTCCAATTAATATCATCACAAAAATCTTCTTCATTAATTGGTCATCCATATTTATCAATATCAATTGATTAATTGATACCAAATTTAATCGATCATTGATTTCATCGATTGGTAATGCAGGTTGTCTTGACACTGGTGTACAAACCTAATGTTCATCTTCTTTAAACATGAATCAGGTACTTTATGCGAGATGTTGCTTTGTCTCCCTGTTTGAAGCCATGCCTGAAATATATCTGTTTTAAAGTCATTGAAATACGTAGTATAAGTGTGTTAGTTATAAATAATCAACTTTTTCCTGTAATTATGCTGTTTTACAGCTTCCAACCTACAGCAGATGGCAGTGAGAATGATATGCGGTTTATCTACTGTGCTTGTTGTATAAGCTACATTTTAAATGACTGGAGTGGTGTGGATATTCCTCGTGTTGTCCAGTACATTAAGAAAAGTAGGGTAATGAAATCGTTTCAGCTTATTATGCATTTCAGAAGCTCCTGATTATCATATATCAATTTTACTGGTACTTGTAAATAACTTTCTAAAGAAGAACATTTTCTCTCTTTTTTTTGTCATTAGTCGTATGACTTTGGATTTGGCCAAGGACCAAGTTTGGAAGCTCATGGTAAGTTCCTTTTTTTTTTTAATCCACTGTAAGTGAGTGTGCCAGTTTGTATTTTGTAAGCTTTCTGTTTGTTAGGGAAGAATGGGAAGGGGGAGGGGCTGGTGATTCATGCCATACCCCCCCGCCCTAAGACTGATCTGTTCATATTACTGATCAACCCCAAAGCCCAACTCATATTGTCTACATCGTCACCCAGTCAAGTATCATTAGCTTTATCCAGGAGAACAGCTTTTATATGGGAATTCAGTTTCCCCCTGCTGTTATCCTCCCACTAGTTTTTTTTTATTTTTTTTTCTTATATATATCTTATCTTTTTAGTTGTAAATGTCTGTTGTTTGGGAAATCTTAATAAATAAATAAATAAATAAATAAATAAATAAATAAATAAATAAATAAATAAATAAATAAATAAATAAATAAATAAATAAATAAATAAATAAATAAATCTGATGTCAGCATATTAAGTCATGTCAAGTCAAGAAATAATGTCAATGTTGTTTGGTGTGTTGTGTAACATTCAGTATCACATTTCAAATATAGAGAGAACTGTAAGAAACTCGGCAAGTTTGCCAATTTTTAAGAAGTGTCTTTTTTCTGCTTTTTATAATTAAGTATTTTAATCCTTGTAGTGTATCTAATTTTATTGTAAATATTGAATCGGATTTTAGCCCTAATTTATAGATTTTTATTTGTATTATTGTATAATATATATCTAGTGTTAGGACCTTCATGTAAACCACTTCTAGTGATGGAGTTTCCTAATAAAAGATTGTTATTATTATTATTATTATAATTTGCAGTAGCCGTGGCAGTGATTGGCCAGTTTCGAATCTTCTGAATACAGTGCCCTTTATAAAATTATATTCAAAATGTATGAAATTGTGTGCTAGAAATGTGTAGAGATCTGTCAGTCAAGCATGTGACTTTTTTTAGAGGAATTGAAACCACAATGAAATATTTTGTGTAGAAGCAAAGTTCATGAACTGGGTGGTTTATGCCAGTCTAGATGAAGATGTTTTTTTCCTAGCCTGGGAATTTGCACCCTTCTGGCTACAAATCATGCAAAACCACAGATGTCTGTGTTATTCATGTTACTCATAGCTGTGTCTCTCAAGCATGAAAGTTTGGTTCAACGTTGAGGCCTGGTTTTAATGTACATAGCACCTACATTTGTAAGCTTTTTTTATTTTGATTCCATTTAAGGGGGATCAACATTCTGCGCTATAGCATCTCTTGTCTTGATGAACTGTCTGGAATCTTCCTTTGAGGCAGAGGAACTTGAAAAAATAAAAAAGTGGTGCCTGTTTCGTCAGAAGTCTGGTTTTCAAGGACGTCCTAACAAGCCAGTTGATACCTGCTATTCATTTTGGGTGGGAGCTTCATTACAGGTATAGACATAGTGTTTGCTGCAAAACCTAACTAAATTCTCATCAGATTTAATATAATTAATTTTACATTTTAGGAAAGTTTGTAAGACCAACTTTTTTTTGTAAACAACTGGCACAAGTTTGTTACTCTTGTATAGCTCGAATCCTGTGAAAATAGGAGCATTTATTACTAGTACACTGTAATGATATTTAGTTTCCCAGTGATTAGTGCACAAATCAGGCTTGAAATTGAAGACCATTTACTATGCAGTTATTTTTATCCACCCAGGGCACAGTTACTCCAAGGGTAGCTAGATAATGCTATCCACCATATAAATCACCATCCAGTTGGTAAGTGTTAACAAAACACACTACACTATGCACTCGGTAGTGATTATCTGGTGGATAGCATTGTGCACTGTGGACATCCAAACAACCAGGGTCAGGTGTACAAGTTACGGTGAATATTGTTGGGACAGCTCGGCAAAAAATAATGCTAGTCAAGTCTCCTAGAGAGCTTGTGATGTGCTAGCAATTCTCATCAAGAGGAAGAAGGTTCATACTGCAGAAGAAAAAAAGAAAAAGAGAAAACCGGAGTCAAAGCTGCCAGTACTTTTTACATTTTTTTAGTAAAAAGCTCTTTATACACTGATGGATGACTTGTTTCTTTTTAGCTGCTTGGTGCATTCTCATGTGTAGACTTCCTGGCTAATCGTGAATACCTCATGTCAACCCAAGCAACAATGACAGGTGGCTTTAGCAAATGGCCTGGTAACCACCCAGGTAAGTATTTATTACAGATGACATTTAAAAAGCAGATACATCTTGTCACATCCTTATTCTCTTACCAACTTACCTATATGTACCTACTGACCTACCTACTGACTGACAAACTGACCTACCTAATGACTTACTTACCTACACCTACCTAACTATCTTCATACCTATACCTACCTGCCAACCTACGTACCTACCTATACCAACCAACCAACTGGCTGACCTACCTACCTACCTACCTACCTACCTACCTACCTACCTACCTACCTACCTACCTACCTACCTACCTACCTACCTACCTACCTACCTACCTACCTGCCTACCTACCTGCCTACCTTCCTTCCTACCTACCTTCCTACCTACCTACCTACCTACCTACCTACCTACCGTACCTACCCACCCACCAACCTACCTAGTAGACATATACCTACCAACTGGCTGACCTACCTACCTACCTACCTTCCTACCTACCTACCTACCTACCTACCTACCTACCTACCTACCTACCTACCTACCTACCTACCTACCTGCCTACCTTCCTTCCTACCTTCCTTCCTACCTACCTACCTATCTACCTACCTACCTACCTACCTACCTACCTGCCTACCTTCCTTCCTACCTACCTACCTACCTACCTACCTACCTACCTACCTACCTACCTACCTACCTACCTACCTACCTACCTACCTGCCTACCTACCTGCCTACCTTCCTTCCTACCTACCTTCCTACCTACCTACCTACCTACCTACCGTACCTACCCACCCACCAACCTACCTAGTAGACATATACCTACCAACTGGCTGACCTACCTACCTGCCTACTACCTACCTTCATAGGTACATACCTGTAACTACCTACCTACCTACCAACCAACCAACCAACTGAACAACCTGCCTGCCTGCCTACCTACCCTGCTTCTTATCACATACTTATTTTGATACCTACCAACCAACTGATTGACGGACTGACTGACCAACCCACCCACCAGTATATCCGCCCACTCCCATAGGTTGGAGGAGTGGTTAAGATATTACATATTTATCTTTGTTTTAATTTTTCTTCCAGATGCACTGCACACATACTTTGGATTATGTGGTATGTCACTGATGCAGGAACCTGGCTTAAATGCAATTCATGCAGCATTAAATATTACAAAGAGAGCTGCTGATCACCTGAACAAATTACACAATCAAATGATTAGATGATGACTGCTACACATTTTAATCTCAATATTAACTTATAAATATTTAGGCCTTGAAGTCATTACTACTGCATGATTAATAAATTAAGCATGCAAAAATAGGATTATGTCACTCGTAAAACACAGTCAGTGCTCAAGTTACAAAAAATACTAGGAACAAAGCTGTGAACTTTGTAGTGCAGGTAACAGCATAATGTGATAGTTTTTAATCATAGCACAGGGTGTAAAGAGAAAAAGGATCTGCAAGTCCATGAGGTATCGTTACTCTGACTTGCAAGCATGAGGGGAAATAAAGTCATTTAACACTGCTTGTCTGATAGGGAAAAGATAAAACACCAATTCTGGGTTGTTGCATGTAATGTTTTCTGAAACTTGTGACAAAGCAGGTGCATTTTAAATATTATTTTATTTCTCTCTGAGTTTAAATGTTGCCTCTAAAACTTCTTGACATTTGGAGGATTTTGTTGATGTTGTGGACTCATCATGTAAAAATGTTCACAGAGGTAGAGCAATGCATTTTTTTTTAAATAACAGTTTTAGTTGAAAGTAAAGGTGAAATTGGACTTCTTGGGCATCTGGAACAATTTCCCAAGATGTTACTTGTTTTTTCAAATTGTTTGGGTGTAAAAAGAAAGTCAATGTGTGTGCATGTGTAAATGATTTTTTTCTTAACTCACACAATTACAAAAAAAATAAAATTGATTAATACATATTAGGTAAATGTGAATCATTTCTTGGAAATTAAAAGTTTGTAATTTTTAATTGGTCTGTTTGTTTAAAGACTTTTATAGCTCACCAGTGCCAGGCATGTTTCACAAGACATCAAGCTGTGGCCATTACAAGCTATCCCAGCAGTTTTACAGATTAATAATTTTCTATATAAACTCCCCTGAGGAATTTGGGTGGGCATGTGTTGCTTTCACTCTGAAACACTAACCCTATTCTAGACCATGGCTAGCTGCATTTTCCAACCCTTTTCTGGGTAAGACACAAAAAGTTTCTTCGCTACCAGACTTGCCAGACCAGACTTACCAGACTTCGCTACCAGAAACTATGTGCATGTCGCAGTCAGTTGCTTTTAAAGTTGTCCTTATTTAATGATTTGTAATTCCATTTTATGAGGTTCTTTCAATTCCATTTTGTCTTCTGGACTAAATTTGTCATATCAGTGGACGGTTTCTAGATAGAATGAATACCTGATTATTGGAACAAAACCCTCCTCTCTATACCCTATCCCAGACAGAAGTGAAAACCATATCCTTGACTGTGGCATGTAACTATACAAAAGCTCCTGGGAGTACCCCACCCCTCCCCCTTGCAGGGCAATTCTGTGGTATCCATTTGTATGACTGGGTAGATTGAGGCACTGGGAGTTGGGAGTGTCTAGTCTAAAGGACCCTGCAAACATTAAGAAAACATTGTTTTCCAAAATGTTTCCATATTTGTATTTACACAAAATATTTGCTGCCTGCAGAAGCAAAATGTTTCTGAAATATTCAGAAAGATTTTTTGCTTGTCAGAACAGAATTTGCTTCTACAACATTTATGCAAGGCACTTCATACCATTGGTCAGTTTCCAGGTATATGACAACCTATTGTAGATAACTCTTGGATTCATATGCAGACAAAACTGCTTGAAAACCATACCCTTCACAGTGGCTCATATCATATATAGCATATAAAAGGGAGCCCTCCCCTCCCCATATTTATTTAGCATTTACCCTGCAATGTGCCTTACTGTAGCCACCCAACAAACTTTTTTACAAATTAAGTTATCCACTCAGGAAGCAAGAATAAGTCTGTTTGATTGTCCTCAACCCTGATCCTAGACCTATCAAACTAATCTTAGACCCTTTAAACTACAGTCTGACCTCTATTAAGCGGCCACATATTAAGTGGCCACCCTCCATTAAGCGGCCACTTTCCAAAGTCCCGAGTTATTTGTCAGTAATTTGCTGTATTAGATACCTCTATTCAACGGCCACCTCTATTTAGCGGCCACGGCCACCTTTTTGCTTTCGCAAGTGTATTATGATTTTTTTACCTCCATTAAGCAGCCAACAAATTATCTTTCCAAGCGAAATGGTGACAGATGATATAAGGTGATAACTGATAATAACAAGAAAACAAGAACTGCAGGCCTAAGAAACTTGTCAACAATGTTTTGCATATTTTTCTCTACATTATCAACCAAAAGAAATAGTGCACACTTCAACTACGTGTCCTCTGTGTTAGAGCTAGAGCTATGCATGGGCTGGAAATGCACTTGATGTTTTGTTACAATGAATTTTGGATTTATCTTCATATATGTTTACCTTTTAAAAGCATATTGCTATATAGAGTTAATAAAATTATGGTTACTGCCATCCCTATTCAATTTATATTGTACCCCTATTAAGCGACCAACCTCTATTGAGCGGCCACTTTTCAAAGTCCCAAGGGTGGCTGCTTAATAGAGGTCGGAATGTAACCTGCACTTCCTGATTGGCTAACTTGTAAAAAAGTTTGTTGGGTGGCTATGGTAAGGCATGTTGCACTGTATGGTATTGGCTTGGTATTGGTACACTGTATATTAACAATTTCTTAATAAATATTTCTAAACTGTGAGTCCCTTTTATTTTTTTTTTTATGTTACTGTTCGAATCATAGTTTATAGAGTTGGAAGCATAAGAGCCTGTACTGTCACTACAAATCATAACTGGAAGCATATGGATTAAAATTCCCTGATCTTTCACCTTCTAAACACAAATCTGTAGTGTTCCCAGGTATGGCCTCTTGCACTTAACTCTCTGACTTGAACAGATTCTCGTGTAATTACTTATTGATGTATTGCCTTGTAACTAGTTACACTGTAATTTATCACACAGGCAGGATCTCAATTTAATATTCTATTTGCTCTTAATAAAATAGTTACATAAGTATTTCTTGTTGAATATATATTGTGTCTATAATTTTCTTTGTATAATCTGCATGTTTTTCAGCTGAGCGATGCAGTGTGCTGTTTCTAGTTAGAGACTTGTTCCCTGCTACAGTGTTACACCTGCCTTTTGGCAATTTTTAATTTTAATAGATATTAGATAATAAATAATCTTACTAGACTTACACTGAAAGCTGAAGGTTTAGTCTTACAGCCATACAGCTAAAAGATAATGGCCTATGTTCAAATGAATTTAAAACTTTGCTACAAATACAGATGTCTCAATGGACAATGCAGTGTGCAATGTTGCATTGCTGTTAATCCTAACGTTATCCTAGCCTTTTCTTTGTAAAATAAGCCCCTCGACCAAACAAATCTCAGATGCATATTAAATCCTTCTCAAAAAATACTCCAGAAGAATATAAGCTCCCTGGGCTACGTTTCACAAGCCCCTAATGAAGAGCTTCTTTTGTATTTCACATTGTTAGAGAATGCTCATGCAGAGACTTCATCATTGTTGGACTTGTTTTGGGTTTCATATCATTTTGTTTAGAGAGTTCTATATTCTTGTATGCAATCCAAAAAAATTCAGATGGTATCCTGTCCAAGCACACAAAACACAAAAATATGTGTACCCCCCCCCCCCCCCCCAGACCCCCACTGCACCAGACTTGTTCCCAGTCGCTCCTGAGGCGGTTTTGACTAGAATGCATTACATCAAGGGAAGGCCGCACGAAAATCGGGGAGCGACCCTACCTTTCTTTTGCCCTTCCCAGCCTGCCCCGAAACCTTCACACCATTTATCCCCAGTCTTTCATTGCCTTTGAAGAACAAATAAGTAGGGACTAGGAACGAGTCTGCCACTGCACCCCAAAGGGCTTATTTCAGAATTTTCTGGTTCCTTACTAATAAAAACAAGAATTAAACCTCTCCCTTGGCCTGTAGTTTCAATTTTCTGTATCAATCCTAACAGGAATTCCTACACTTAGTAAATGTTTTTTAACATCAGTGATAGAAACAGTATTTCGATGGAATATTCCTGCAGCAAGAGCGGCATCTGCATGGGCATTCAGAAACACCTCAGAAAAGTGAGCAACGTGACCAGCGCCACTGGACGCGATCACTGGAATGCCAACGGCAGCCTTCACCATGGAAACCAGTTCAAGGTCATAACCATTATTGGTCCTATAAATATAGAGAAATACCAATTGAAATTATTTTGTTAATCAGCACTAGATACTTTAAAATTCATAGTGAGTGAAAAGGGGCACATCTTTCATACAACACAAGTAGGAGTGGGGTTTTTGGACCTTTTACAATTCATTTATTGATCACAGAATGTCATGTGGACCAAATATAAATACAAGGTACAACCTAAAATATTCAAATTTGATTTGTGACTCATCCAATGACTTGCAGCATAAGCATGTGAGAAAAATCAAAATTTTTAGGGGAAAGTATAATATTGTGAGTGATTTATTCACCAAGTTTAAAACAGCTGAGACGTGGCCCTTGTTCTGTGTAGGGGCCTGGGCCCAAGCATGCTCTACAGGGTGAGGGGAGGGGGTGGGGGGTTCCCTCTACTGAGGGTGAGGTCTGTACCATAACTTTATATGGTGAGGGTTTTTTTCTTGATGACCCTTTTATAACAAATTGTGATTTTAAAGAGAATTGAATAAGGATCCATGTACATGCATTGCTCAATTTATATAATAAAGTTTATGGTTTGCACTGTAAGTTATAAAATTTAATCCAACAGCCATTATAAAAATTCAATGTATCAACACACAAAGTCCTCAATAGCAGCAACAGGTGAGCAAATTACGTTGTTGTAGATATGCATCTGATGACATCGTAAATGCTTAAATAACAAGACCTTACCCATCTTTGTCAATACTGTTGAGCATAATCTCTCCTGCACCAAGAGCTTCACATGCCTGTACCATTTCATACACTCCAATATCTCGCACCTCTCTCCCGCCTTTCACTGTACACTGATACCAACAGAATTCCTCACCGGACGGACCAGGGTATTTTGTTTTAATCACATGATGTGGCACAGCATCAGGTGATGAAACATACACTCTCTTTGGGTCAACAGAGATCACTACTGCCTGCCGACCATATGCAGCTGCTATTGATTCAATGGAAGTATCCCCTGTTGTGATGCCACCGGATGAGATGTAATTTTCTGCTGCATACACTGCATCACTGCCAATGGACACCTTGTCTGCTCCTATCAGAATAATTTAACAAACTTATGTCAACATACTAGCCTGTTTCAGACTCTCGGTCAGTGGGGCAAGCATGAATGAAGGAAAAAAAGGGGAGGGAGGGACAGAGTGAGAGCCTGGAACAGGCTGTTGAATACAAATTATGCTTACTGGTCTCCATATATTCCTTATGGATTCATAGTAAATGCACAAAGAGAAAGACTATTGGTGGGTACAGGGCCTGAACACCGTCTTTGATAACAGAACATCTGTTTAAGTGGGTGTCCACAAAGTGACTTTGACTACAACCCTTTGGAGCTGCTATTTGGGATGTTATACAATGGTTCTGAGAAAAGGTAATGTCTGCGTCAAGCCTATTGGCCCAAACAGGCCAGAGCTTATCCTGGTTTCCATAGCATGAAGTGACTAGGAGTATTTCTATTCCCCACTGAATGGGATGCTAGTCCATCACAGGGTTGTCCCTTAGCATTATTTTGCCGGTACTCATTTATACACCAGGTATGAGAGGAAGTATGAGAGTAAAGTCTCTTGTGCAAGAACAGAACTCAGTGACCCTGGCCAGGGCTCGAACCCGGACTGTTCGATGTGGAGTCCAGCGTGCTAACAATTAGGCCACTGCACCTCCCATGGTTCTGAGAAGGATAAATGCTAATCTGAGAAGGGTTGCTTTTAAAAACTGTGAAAAATTGCTTTCAAGGATGGTTCCATAATCAGCCAAATAATGTCCACAAAAAAGACTATACCCATATAGTGTCTTAAGAACTTTAAACACAGTAAAAGTTGCTATCATTTTTGCTTTGTTAGTGGGTAATAGTGAGACACACTCATATTATTTTGTCAGCTAATTATGGTCACTGGCCAGTTGACCAAATGGGAGCTAATTAATTTGTTAATCTACATTATTTTGCAAAGAGCAGTCTCATTTGGACTGTATGTAAGATAAAAATTACCAGATTTGAAGTACTCAGCTGCTACTTCAACAGCAGTGTAATGCTTCATCTTGGAGGTATCACCATCATCGGCTGGCGCGTGTATGTCACGGATTCCACCTCCAACAGTCAAGGGAACAAAAATATTCTCAGACGCTTGACGAAGGACCTCTAACATCGGAAGATCATTAAGTGGGCAGTTTTTGAAGCTTGTAATATTCAAGAAGACTATTTCATCTGCTCCTTCTTTATAATAACGGCGTGCCAACTCAACAGGTTTTCCCAGGTTTCTTACTGCACCCTTAGGTTTAGTAGCAGGTTGACTACTCACAGTGATCAACTGTTCTCTGACATCATACTGCTCACCTTTGGTAACAACAAGATCTCCTTGATCATTGCTTCGGACATCAAGACAAGCAATGACACGACACCCAAGTTGTGTTTGCCCACTGCCTACTGCCAGTTCATATGGAATGGTGACAGGCTTTGTACTGATCGGAAAACTATTCAAGAAGTGCTTGATTATCTTTATCCCCAGTTCTCCACTTTTCTCTGGGTGGAACTGAGTAGCGACAATATTTCCTTTTTGCACAATGCTCACAAACTCCTCTCCATAATCAGTAGTGGCTAGAACCCAGTCATCCACCTCTATGCTTTTTAAATGCAAAGCATAAGAGTGAACAAAGTATACCTTTTCATCACTGGAGAATCCAGCTGGGAAAAGAGCAGATCCCTTGTGAACTTTTAGCCCATTCCAACCCATGTGAGGAACAGTAAGACCATTTGCTTTGTTGAAGTGTGCTACAGTTGCAGGTATTACAGATAAGCCCTTTGTTCCTGGCGACTCTTCGCTTCCTTTACACAGAGTCTGAAGACCAAGACAAATTCCTAGGTAAGGCCTGTCCTGCTGGATGTAAGTCTTGAGTGGTTCGACATAACCACTACTTTCAAGGAGAGTCATCGCACTTCCAAATGCCCCAACACCTGGGAAAATTAGTCTTTCAGCTCTTAGAATATCTCCAGCTTCTTTCACAAAGGTTACACTGTAACCTAGGAGCTTCAAAGCATTGACAAGGCTTCTGATGTTTCCTGCTCCATAATCAAGTACTGTCACTTCAGGCATATTTGATGTAAAGGTCAACCAAGGCACACTAAGAAAGATAGGAAAATCAGAAAATAATCTTGCTGTCTGTAGATAGTTGAAATGGAAATTATGTATAACAGTGCTGGAGCAGGTGGATGTTTGAGGGGAGGGGGTGTTGTGGAAAGGTGCGAGAACCTATTACCGGTATACTGGTATATTGTCTTGTGCTTTACTCCATCACCCAAGTAACAACTAAACATTTCCTGAAAAGACTTTCACCTCTAACTTCTGCTAAACTTAAGGGGAACTAGAGCAGTTTTGGGTAAAAATCTCCAGGGAGAAGTCTCCAGGAGCTATGAAAGCCTCTGGGAAACATCATATTATATCTTCATCAGTGGCGGATTCAGACCTTTAGCTAAGGAAGGGGCCCGCTTAACTATGAATGTTGAATTTTGCAAAGATAATTCTGGCACTTCAAAGAAAATGCGCTATTTCCAAAAAAGTGGGGGCCGGGCTCCGCGGCTGATCATTCACACCTCCCATCACTTATCAGTGCTTCAAGCTCAAGTTTTTCAGAAGTCGCCTTTTGGTGACTTTCTTTTGTAAAATGGTCGCCGCTAGAAAAATTTTGGTCGCCAAAAATCAAAGCGTTTTTAAAGCAGGACACCTTATGTTGCCTTACATGAAGTAATACTGCTGACCATTATGAGCCGAATTAAAATCGTTCTAAGAACGTTCCACCGTAGTTATTTTCGTTTGCGTTGAAGAGTTTTTTTGTTGAACTGTTCCAATTATCATGCAGAAAAGTAAATAAAAGATTAAAGAAACAGGTAAGGAAGATAAACATGCAAAACAACTTTAATTCTTGTACAGTACACTAAAACAATGGAAACGAAATGTGGTTTGCAAACTTTATAGGCGGTTCCATGATCGAAGGCATCAAAACACAATTAGGAGTCTGAGCAATGAGGTATCTTTAATTCAAACAGATAAGTAAGATAGGCGATTGAAATAGTTGTGATGAAAAGTTTTGTGGTCGAATTTGTTTGGCTTAGTGATTGAACTACAAAAAAATGTTGATGCGTAGCCAGCCCTTTGCATTACACTGGTCGCCAAATTGGCGACCTGTTTGGAAAATTTAGTCGCCAAATTTTATTTCCACTCGCCATGGCGACCAAAATGGTCGCAGCTTGAAGCGCTGCTTATTCCTATTCTGTCTCCTCTGGGATTAAGCCCTCAAACTAATTTGGATATATATTTTTTTCTAAACTCATCTGCTACAGAGAGGAGGGATTTATATTTCCCATACGAATATGATGGGGGGTGGAGGGATGCTTGTCATACCTTTTTGGGGTAAAACTTTGTTGCTTGGTATCACTTAGGGTGTTTGATTCTAAAATGTTTGACACTGTTCACTTTATCGGTATTGAACAGAACAATATAATTACATGGCAAGAACTACCCATCTTGCTTTAGAATTGGGGATAAAGTTGAGTCACACCCAGAAAATGAGGTTCTGATATGTTTTATGGGTTCCTTTCAAATTTCAAATAACCCAGCCCCTTTGGCCGTGTCTTCCCTCCACCACTAGGGTTGGTTCTCCCCTCCCCCACTCCCAAGCAGGTTTTATAGATAAGACTTGGGAGGATTCATTGAAGTCTGAGTTTCTCCAGGAATCTATTTTTGCTGGTTTCCCAGACTGTTTAAAAATGCCTCTCATATATCTATTTATATACAAGCTCAATATTAGCTTGTTAAAACAATAACACGTCATCTTTATACACACGTGCAAAAGCTTCCGATAATTTGATTGACGGCTGCGAAAAACGCAGCTGTTGGTTGACATTATTGAACTCCGGAATTCTAGTGGTATTTACATGTAAAGACCTTTAAGGCACAGTAAAACATTAGAGCTTTCTCTATTAAAATATTTAATACCAAAACAACTTACCCGCTTTCCCTCCTCCAATCCTCGATCAAAGTCGACACGACGGGCACTACTGCCAGCGGATACCAACATCAAATTACCCAGAGTGCCGTTTGGTCCGTTTTTCATATCACGTGACACGAACTTCTCTCTCTGTCGGTGGGAGCAGCGTGGACAGTCGCCGGAAAAATAGACTAACTTATCATGCTTTCTTCACGACTCACGTCCCTCTTAACAAGAAGTCTAGCGAGAAGAACACCCCAGGTAAGCAAGTTGGGTTTTCTTAGGGTGGTTTGCTGACCGCGTTCATAGATACGTTCATATGTACACGTTTAGATAGTAAAATAACGCGGCCAGGTTGCACCATTGAAGCAGCTCGTGTTGGTCTCCTGTGATCAGTTGCAAAGTTTTTTTGGCAAAAGCAGTGAAATTCTTTAGAGATTCCATTTCAAAAATTGTGTTTAGCGAAGGACGTTAAGAGAACTACACGTTATTATATTTATTTTCTGTTTTTTGGGGGGTTACAAAAGGATGCTAGCACTACCATATCTCAATATCATAAGGGGTGTACCGGTGAGCGGCATAGGTCATCCCAGCTAAATGGTACATACCATCGTGCAACCCGCCCAATGACGAAATATTTAACTTTATAACTTTGTTCTTTTCCTTGATCCTTCTATATTTATAATTTCAACATAAATGTCGATGAGCAGTCCACTGATATCAGTTGCAACTGTATTGTTAAACCCCTAGCCAGTCTTCCCCCATGTTAACTTGGTGATCCGGCCAGTCCACCTACCTTCATGACAAAGATGTGATGGAAAATGGTTGTACAATACTGTTAGAGATAGAGGACTCACTTACTCACCCTTCTACCCTGTGTAATATGGCACAAAGGGACCAGGGTTTTCAATAAGGGCCGGCAGCCAGCGAAATTCGCCGGCTACTCCACACGTTTTCGCCGCCTACTTTGATTAACAACTTACTCGAATTTTAAGAATTAGCATGATAATTAATTTGCCACAACATGAAACGCGGATCGGCCAACATTTAATTCGTTTAACGCAAAAGAAACTTGCCATAATTCTTGGTTAAAATATATCGACTCAGGGCTTGAAATTTAGACCAATATACGGTCGCCAATGCGACTAACATTTCATAAAAATTCTCCTTTCGTCACCAAATGGCGACTACATTTCTGTGTGTTGACGATGAATAACGGGCATTTCCTCAGACATTGTGCCCTTCCAGAAAGTTATATCGAAAAATCTTTGCTTCTAAGACATCCAAAATAAGAAAAGAAGTCAATCCATTCTCTTCCTTTGCTGTAAAAGATTCTATCACATCGGAAAACTCGCAGAAAGCTGACCGTGTTTGAAATCGCCCTATAATTCTTTGCAAGCCCTTGAACACGTCATGTATGCCTACAGGTTGTGTCTCTTGTTGATTCCTTCGATAGTGGCCACAAAATCTTCTATACTGTGTTTGTTTTAAACTAAGTGATAAGATTGTTTTGGTTTTCCTTTTCAATATTTAATGTATTCAGTCCTTTTTTAGATTAAATTCCTAGAAATGATTTTAAACACTTTTGAACAAGGCCCTATTTGATTTTGCAATCTGGCGACTAAAAATTGCGTTTGGCGACTATTTTGTCTGCAAGATAATTAGGACCGTTGAATAAAAAGCTAGAAAATAGAGCATGTATGGTTCTGTCAAAAATGACCTTATTCTTGCCCCAGAATGCAGGAAATGCACTCTTAGAGGCTCAGATTTTAAAAGTTTCCCGGGGAGCATGCCCCCTGGGCCCCCCTAGCACGAGTAACCCCTTCGCCGCCTACTTCAACAATTCTGCCGCCTACTTCAATTCTTATTGAAAACCCTGAGGGACCAAATTTAACTTCACCACAGGAACTCTGGACACTTCTTAGAATGTTGAACAAAGTGATTTGTTTCTAAAGTAACTTTTGTCCTGTGTCAGCAGGCAACTGACTAAAACAGTTAGTTGATTATCAGCTTGAAGGTGATAAAAGTAATGTTATTAACCATCTACCTTTTCCTTTATCAACTTAGTGGGGTAATTTAAAATCTCTCTCTCTCTCTCTCTCTCTCTCTCTCTCAGATCTATCATGGATCCCTTGGTGCTGTTACAGTTGCTGTAAGAAATATAGTATCTTCAAGTCCAAACTTTGCAAGTGCTGGTAAGTTGCGTGTACCAATGCTTTTTCAAGAGTAAATTATGTGAGCCTGGTATCTGTTAGAAAGTCATAACTTCTGAGGTTGTTACCTTTGAAGGGCTGTTATGTTCAGAAGTGAGGGAATTTTCATTGATTTTCTTTAATAGCTAAATATTAACTCATGTACTTATACTGGGAGGAGGCAGGAGGGTTATATTAATGTGTTTAAGCTTACTAAAGTTTTAAATTTAGTAACAAGCATGTTGTGTTAGTTACAACAAGGTTAATTTTGTGTTTCAGGGACTGCCGAGGTTTCTTCTATATTAGAACAAAGAATTTTAGGGTCTGCTCCAAAAGCTGAGCTAGAAGAAACTGGTCGTGTGCTGTCTATTGGTGATGGTATTGCTCGTGTGTATGGCCTTAAAAATATCCAGGCTGAAGAGATGGTTGAGTTTTCAAGTGGTCTCAAGGTAATACTGACAGGCATCCATTGAGTAAAATTAGTTCTACTGTCAAACTTACATTTTGCCAGTACTATAATCAACTGTACTGAAAAAAGATGACGACTGGTACGTTTACCCATTATTTTTAGTGTGAGAAAATCCTAAAAATGCTAGTCAAAACACACTAAAATCTCTTAAAACTTCAAGCCCTGCTTGAACAATATACTTCTAGTTAGTACAGGGACAAATTAAAAAAAAAAAAATAAGCCGTCATCCTACCCGTATGTGCAAGGTGTTGTTGTGAAATGAACTGTATAGCTGCCATCTTTTTCCATAAGGTGGATTGGAAGGATTTCCAGTTTAATTGTTGTTAAATAGTGAAACAGTTTTACTTTATTTCTTGCTTATTATGGTACATGTAAAGGAGATTATGTGCATGTTTGCAGGGTATGGCATTGAACTTGGAGCCTGATAATGTTGGTGTCGTAGTGTTTGGTAATGACAAGCTTATCAAAGAAGGAGATGTTGTGAAGAGGACAGGAGCCATTGTAGATGTTCCCGTAGGAGAAGGAATGTTAGGACGAGTGGTAGATGCTTTGGGTAACCCAATTGATGGCAAGGGACCACTGGAAAACATAAAGCGTGCCCGTGTAGGAATCAAGGCCCCTGGTATCATCCCTCGTACATCTGTGAATGAACCTATGTTGACTGGCATCAAGGCTGTGGACAGCTTAGTTCCTATTGGACGAGGGCAGCGAGAACTTATCATTGGAGACAGACAGACTGGGTCAGTTAAATTTACTATTTTGAATATGCTAAGACAGCAATAGAATTGTTCAGCTAAGTAGTTTGAATAAGTTGGTTGACTGCTTTAATAAGGGGTTTGATTTAATTGGGCAAATGACATTTTGGATCACTTACACTGTATAAAAGGTGGACACTTGGTGATGAATGATACCACGTTTTTAAAAAAACTAGCAATGGTATATTGCAATTCCTGAGTTTTGATTGGTTAACAGGCAATGGTATATGAGCTTATATACCATTGACCACAAATATCTAGCCATTATGCATCAACGAAAATAGCTGGGGAGCTCAAATATTGCAATTCTTTTATAAAATAAGTCTACTTGTGCTTGTTGGATATGAGATCGTTATAGCCAACTCAATGCTACATGCCTCGTTGGCTATCTACCATCTCATATCCAATGCGTGCTCATGGAATAATTGTTAAGTATAACTGTAATAATATATTTGTGCTTTAGCACTTGGTTAGCCTAAATAGCACTCCGGTAAGCCTAAATAGAATTCTAGTTAGCCTACGTTAGCTTGGGTTACTTGTGGTTGGCCTTAATACTTGGTGTTAGAATTTATCACACTTTTCTGTTGAACTGTCTTTTAGAGGTGTAATAAATAAATGTAAAACAGATTAATGTTGTATTGTAAATGTACAACGTCAATGTACCATTTTTAGATAAACCTATGTCGTTTCTTTTTAGTAAAACTGCCATTGCAATTGATACCATAATCAACCAGAAGAAATTTAACGAGGGAACAGATGAAAGTAAGTGATAAATTTCAAGTGTTATCTTCTTATAGTGCAAAACTCTCAAGAACTACATTCCAATAAATCTATACGGCAAGCAGTGTTTCGAGTTTGGAATGGATGTGATACAGTGTAAATAAGTGGTAATGTTGTGTTGTTTATATCCTTCAGAAAAGAAGCTTTATTGTATCTATGTTGCCATTGGTCAGAAGAGAAGTACTGTTGCTCAGCTGGTGAAGAGGTTGACAGATGCTGGTAAGAATGTCAAAACTAAATCCAGATTAGTTAAGGATACCCTAAACAAGAGTGGGTGGGACATGAGAACTCCAATGTTATGAACCTGGCCAAATTGAGTTGCAGAAAAAGGCGTGGAGCAAAACCCTGATATAGCAAACCCCTGTAACAACAGTTCTGATGCCAAAATTGTGAAGTAGGTGGCTAGTGTAGTTCAATGATTATTATTGTTCCTTGACTTCTATTAGCTAAAGGGGCTTTGTTAAAGATTTTAAGAGATTTTTGAACAGCCAAAATTTATATTTGTGTCGAAGGAAAACAAAAAATAGTAGTTCATTTTTTATTGACAATTGCTATATTAGAGCACCAAAACTGTTAACAAGCGTCTTCAGCTGCAGATGGCCATGATGGAAATGGATTAAAACTTATACAGTTTAGCTAAACTTTTCAAGTTGTTTCCGCGCATCTTCAAAAAAATTGATATTTATAGCCATAGTTTGATTTCTATCCACATATTAAGGTTATATCTTCGTTTAGATGTTCACAGGTAATGTTTTTCATGGGTTACACTGTAAGTTGCCTACCACTAATTTCAGAACAGTTTAGACCAAAAGTCTGCAAAATCCTCATGACAGAGCTCCTTTAAGATCTAATTCTCTCCTATTCTGTGCAGATGCAATGAAGTATACCATTGTTGTGAGTGCCACTGCATCAGATGCCGCCCCTCTCCAGTACCTGGCTCCATACTCTGGCTGTGCTATGGGAGAATTCTTCAGAGACAATGGAAAACATGCACTGATCATCTATGATGACTTGTCAAAACAGGTATGATGTGACCTAGATTTAGGAAAATGTCATTATTAATAAAGATTAGTTCTGTTTTATTGACATTGACTTCTGTGGATGAACAAGGCCTTTCACTGTGTGTTCATGCATCTGCAGACTGCTTTGACAATAAATAATGAAATTTGTCATAAATTCAATTAGAAGTTTCAGGTTTAATAAAAATAATGACAAAGTTATGTACTCAAATAAATTTACTTAGCAGGAAAGAAATTGGTGCAGAGCATCCGAACAAGTCTTATCCCATTATCTCGCTGTTGAGTTGAATCCCAATAACTCCAACCTTCAAAAGCACGAAAAAGGGTGTAGTTCTCAGTGGGTAAAAGGGTAAAATTAGTAATAAAATTATCTGGAGGGAAATTAAGTTACTGAGGATTCACATTATCAGGATTCAACTGTATATGTAGTTACTGGAAGTGTAAAAATCTTGCAGTTGAAATGATAATGTGCTTTTGCAGTTCTTTAAAGCCACGAAGGTATAATGATAATGTACATGTACTGTGTATGGCAATGAATTATTGAAGTATTGTAGGTGAATCCTTATTCTATGATGTTATTTTGCAGGCTGTAGCATATCGTCAGATGTCCCTGTTGCTGAGGAGGCCTCCAGGTCGTGAAGCTTACCCAGGTGATGTGTTCTACCTTCACTCACGTCTCCTGGAGAGAGCAGCCAAAATGAATGATGACAACCAGGGAGGCTCACTTACTGCCCTGCCAGTCATTGAAACTCAGGTCAGTCGTGGAGCATATTATCAATGATTATGTTAAGTTGTTTTACAAGGACTTCCTTGCACTGCTTTCAATAAGACCCGGCACCTGCTGGAGTTCTGACAGGTATTCTAAGGTAAATCACTACAGCTGTAGCTAAAATTTATGCAGCCCCCTGTAAAGGTGAGGTGTTTACAGCCTCTTATTATTGCTCTCTGATAAGTACCACACTAGGGCAGCCACCTACTTAAAATCACATTGAAAGCAATGCCTTGCCTTTTTTAATTGTAACCAATTAGTGTTTGTTGGTTTTTCCCAGAATGTTTTGCTAATCCACTTAAAATTTGTTTGTGTTTTTTGTCTGCAGGCAGGTGATGTATCAGCATACATTCCAACAAATGTGATTTCTATCACTGATGGTCAGATCTTCTTGGAGACAGAGTTGTTTTACAAGGGTATCCGTCCTGCCATCAATGTGGGTTTGTCAGTTAGCAGAGTAGGTTCTGCTGCACAGACCAAGGCCATGAAACAGGTAAAGCAATAATTTAGCATAACTTCATCTGTTGTTATCCAAATAGTGTTTGATTTATGTACAGCTGTACTGAGAAGCCTGCATATCATGTCTTACAGAACATGATAAGAATGAAGTTTATCAGTGTAAATATCGATGTACCTATTGGGTATTTAGACTGTGGAATACCTTGCGCTTTGTTATGTGTAGCTTGTTTTGTTTGCTACATAATGAAAAATAGAAAAAAATTGCAAAATTTTATACACTCCAATTCTACCTTCCTCTCAAAATCATGAAATTTTATACTCGCGAGATACGTGTATGACTCTTGACATTTCACAAAATTTAACACTCATGAAATTTAGTGAGGATAAGGTAACATTACTAATTTCTTTGTTTTAGTCCCTCATGCCTACAGTAGGCACCATGTTAGAATAGTAATTATTTTAACATAAAAATGATTGAAAATAGTTGTACAGGTGTATCACTTTTGTTTTTCCTACTTGAATTACTAGTTTGAGCTTATCAATTGCCATGCACTGTATTAGAGTTTGAACGTATTTCAATACAGTATCCCCTGGACTATATGTAGTTGATGATTTTCCTGATTATCAACACCTTTCAGTGTTGTTTTGAGCACTATAAAGGATAATTCCTGAACTAATTATTACTGATTTTGTAAACTGTAGCCTAAAGGAAATCTTATTTTGGAGGATAGTTGCTGGTGCTAATTTTCATTGTAATAGAAGTTTTGACTTGTTTGTTTATCAGGTTGCCGGATCCATGAAACTTGAGCTTGCACAATATCGTGAAGTGGCTGCCTTTGCCCAGTTTGGTTCTGATTTGGATGCTGCTACCCAGTCCCTCCTCAACCGAGGTGTTCGCCTTACTGAGCTTCTCAAACAGGGACAATATGGTATGTAACATTCAATACAGGAGTGTCCTTATTTTGTCATGACTGTGGGTAGTGTCTGATTGCGACGCCATTATAACCAATCTGAGATGCTCAAGTATTCAGCATGAATTTTAGAAGTCTCTTGTGGGGGTGGTAGAGCATTGGGATAATGAATGAGTGTGCAAGAGAGAACAAAACCCTGCATATGTTCCTAAATCCTCTATTACATTTAAGACCTCCATGGGCTTGCTTATTTCGGGCACGTCTGAGGGGGATTTTTAGTGAAATGCCAGTACATGTAGGTTATCAGTTTACCACTCGCCGTTTTGTACGTGTGTACTAACTATACTTTGATCAATGAAATGTTCAATATTCACGATTAATTACGATTTTTATCGAGTACAAGTACCGGTCATTTTTCTCCCAAAGCTTGTCAATTCTGTGCGCGAATTTGTGCCCACATTGGTACTATAAAAATGCAGTGTGCTGTTTATTGTTTTGGTTCCAAAACAAAAGGGGTTTGGGGAGGGGGAAGGCTTAATGAATTTCTTGCTCCATAAACGCAGGCGTGTCCTTACTTGAAAAGAAGGGCTTAACAGAGGATGTTTCTGTCCAGTCGTTAATGAGAAATGAACGTTTTTTTTTCTAGTTCCCATGGAAATCGCTGAGCAAGTGGCTGTAATCTATGCTGGGGTCAGGGGTCATCTAGACAAAGTGGATCCTTCACGCATCACGGCGTTCGAAGAAGCTTTCCTGAAACATATCCGGTCAACACAGAAGGAGCTTATCGAGACCATCAGAAAGGAGGGCGTCATCTCCGAAGACACAGATGCAAAGCTTAAGAAAGTTGTAACAGAGTTCATTGCATCATTTGACTGATATGTCTAAAAAGTGTTAATATTTTTTTCACCGCAGTTTGTGTAAAATGTGTTCTGGAGAAAAATCATTGTGCCAACAATTTTGGCAGTCCTAAAACTATGGAAATAAATTTTACAAAAGAGTAATGTTGTTTGCAGCAGTGTGTTGATAATAGTACCACAGTACTGTCCGTAGATTGAAAAGCTGCAGATCCTTCCCTACAATGTTGTCTCGTCACGCAACGCCTCTCTCACACAACGCTTCTCTCTACTAGGGAGAGGTGTTGCGCGACAGCTCAACGGCTTCGAAGGAGACGAATCTTTCTTCAGTAGCACCCTTCCCTCGCTTTTAGTTTGCAAGAAGGCTCAACTAACAGAGCGAGCTCGAAATTCGCTATGGCCGAGCGATGAAGTCCTGGGCCATGAATTGATAATGAGGTTTCTTCAGTCTGGCGGTGGTGAAAAGAGGGCCGCTCCGCCACTTGGCTCAGTCACCAACGGTAATAAGAAATCAAGGTTGTTTGTAATGTCAATAGCAACTTCAAATTTTTAGTTTCCCTTCTAACGTTTGAAATTATTCCTGAGATGATTAATATATCAAAGAAGTCGTATATATGTTCGCAGATATTTTAAACTTGACGAAAAAAACTCGGGGCTCACACAGGGTTCGAACCCATGACCTTTGTAATTCTGGAGCAAAACTGAGCTATAAAAGCCAGCAGTGTAGTTGCGCTACGTGGCTTAGTCTCCATTCGTTCAGTCGTAAAGCGTTCGACCGGTGTTTGAAAGGGGTAATTCTTCAAAGGCTGTGAGCTCTACACTCACTAGCCAGTTCCTGGCGTTCTGTTTGTTGAAGAGCAGCGCAAAGGAAAAAAGAAGTGGTCTGTCTGCCTCCTCGCCCCAAGCCCCTCGCCATTTCTTCACAGTACTTCTCGCGTCTCGAGCAGGCTATTGTTGTTTTAGCCTGCGTCCAACCCTCTCCTATATGCACGCAGGCTAGCTAGTTCGACTCCCGCGATCAGTCGCGAGTAACCTCTCTTAGGTCCCGTCCGCACTAACGCGTTTTCGTTGATACGTTTTCACCTATCATCAACGCTGATACGCCATGCGTGAGAGAGTTTTTACAGTAAGTATAGGCTCCTCTCGCGAGTTGGAATTCAGCATTCTTTCGTCAATGACTGATTAATTTAATCCCTCATGCCCCAAGAGTTGAAGAGTGACCAACGTCAAATTTCTCACCACAATATCAATACTTAATCAAGAGAAAAGGTTATGAGAATGAACAAATTGATCACCAAAGGGAAATTGCTTTTATCTTCGATCTTTGAACAATGTATGGAAATCAGCCAGGAGAACTTGTATGCGGATATTGCGGCTCAAAGGGTTAAAATATCTTTGTTTTGTGGTTTTACGAAGCTTACTTGTAACACACCATCGTCACATTTATTTCAACACGTATTTATCGCCTCGCCATTTGTGTAAACGCTCGCAATCTAAATGTTTTTCCTTGTATTTGTAGCAAAGTGACTAAGAAATAGGTATTCAGGAAAGGACTGGAATCTAATACCGTAAAAGAGATGTCTCCCTATTGAACTACATTTACAACTCTTTTAAAATTATCAACTGTCATTCGAGTCATCTCATTTTGGAGTATACTTTCTTTCCTGCGAATAGCAACATATCTATAGCTAATGCCAACCGCCATTGAAAATAGTTCAATCTTCAAAACGATAGTCTTTCAAAGATTGAAATGTTTGAAGTTTTTCTCTAACCAGTTCCTTTTGTTTTTCTGTCCATTCCACGGTGTAACGAGTTTTTGTAGCCTCGGGGTATACTCTTTTGGAACAATCTTCAATATACTGGCGATCACAAGTAAGATGTAAAAACTGACATATTCCCAGCAGAATTTCTTTTGGTTGTTTGATCAGTTCTGAGCTGTGGATCTCGTAAACTTTGCCTGGAAGGCGCCTCTTGAGCTGACTGTTTTTCGCCGCCAAAGCGAAATAATTGACTATCTGTTTATCCAAATTTTGAGGGTCGTTTATCTGAAAGAAAAAGTACATGTTAAGCCGGACCGAACAAGAGAAGAAGACAATGCAATCCAGATTTCTGGTTCGAGAAATCGAAGAAAAATCGGGCGTAAAATTGTAGGGTCCGACTGACTGGAATGGAAACCACTTTGTTCGAGTGATCTTTAGGTTCGAGAAATTGAGAGTTCGAAAAATCGGGCGTAAAATTGCAGCGTTCGACTGATTGGAATGGAAACCACTTTGTTCAAGTGATCTTCAGGTTCGAGAAATTGAGAGTTCGAAAAATCGGAACAACACTGTAGTTAAAAAATACGGACGTGTTGTGAAAAAAAAAATACAAAAAAAATAGATAGAAGATGGGAACATTAATAGAACATTTATAGCTGACCAGCCTTGGTAATCAATTAAATAGAGAATAATACATGGGTTCGCGGAGATATGAAATTTATCTTCGAGATTGAACTCAATTCTCAATTCTCAATATCAAGATTGAACTCAATTCTCAAAGCTCAATTCTTTCAAAAGGTGAATATTCCAAAGGTCATATCAGGACACATGTGTTTGATACGATATCAGAACACATGTATTCTGACACGACATTTCTCAGTGGCCAAACTCCCTATAACACACTGTAGTTTTTGCATTTAAAACTAATATCCTAAACGTCTGGTTAGTGCGCTAGCTGGACTCCGGATCAAGTGGCCCGGGCTCGAGCCCTGGCTGGGGTCATTGTGTTGATTCTGTTGTGTTCTTGGGTAAAACACTTTTCGTTTAAAAGAAGTGATCTGAATTAGGATTTATAAAGACACGCAACAATGCAAGATGCAGTTTTCTTTCCAAAATAGATATTTCGACCCTTATTCTTTTACCTTTGTGTGTCGAGTGAGAAGCTAAAAACAAGCAAGGGGAAAACATTTCACACTATAATTTTTTCCTCTCGATTTTTTAGACTCTCACTCAACGAACTTAGGAAAAAGAAGGATTGCTCGTAGTGTTAGATGCATGAGGATAAAATATAGTTAACTATCTGGTTACCTTCTCTCCAACATCAGCGTCTCCTCTTTTGTCCAAAGCTCTGAGCAACAAGGTAGCGATATTGTCATAAGGATTGCGGACGACATGAAGAAATTTAAAGGGAATGTCGAGGACATGTTGTATTTCTTTCAACACGTTCATGTTCTGTAATTTCATGAGTTGCCTGGTTGTCTTGCCTCCCTTCTTCGCTCCGATAACCTATTGATTAAAAGAATTATTACATATTTCAATGATTTTTAGTGAGCACATCGATATCATCATCATCATCATCATCATCATCATCATCATCATCATCATCATCATCATCAGTGCAGCAAGTTGGTCTTGCACAATACCATGGTTCAATAATAGTTTGGATGATGCCATAGACATCTGGTTAAAATGCGATCGCGAAGAGAAGCGAGGCTTGTAAAAACTACATTTTTATGGACATTGACACGCCCAGCTCAAAACCTCCCAAGAATTTCAAAGAAAGGACAAGAACGATTGCAGGGAAGGTGTTTTATATCAAAGAAAAGTTAAGATAATTATTAAGAAACTCACCAAAATTCTGTTATCGAATCTTCCCTGCCATTGGCCTGGAACCGAATAGTTGTATCGATGAGGGACTGAGGCCGACCTGTAACCACTTTCAGCTTCCTCTTTTGAGTTCAAGTACAGCTCGTTAAACAGGAAATACTTGTTTCTATTGGAAGTGTCCCACTCTTGCCATTTACCTATTACATCAAACTCGTTGGCTACGATCATGTTAGGGTGGGCGTCTAACAAGGAACTGATAAGGGTGTGGCCACTGCGAGGGTAACCGATAAACATCAGAAATGTTTGGACACCGTCACAAACTATATTGTCCAATTTCTCTTGATCATCGGTTCCAGAATGTTGTCTTCGAGGTGAGCCTTAAAAAAGAATGCAAAACACAAGTTAAAAAACTTACATGTGATTACAGTGGAACCCCTTATAACGAACCAAAGAAAAACGAAGACCTCTGTATAAGATTAATGTATGGTTAAAACTTAATTTTATGGAAAAACAAACTATTTTCCCAATTCTTTGGCAATTGTGTTATGTCGACGCTCCGCTTTGTCAGATATACGTAAGTGATTAGCCTCGAAAATTAGAATCGTTTTCTTGAGGCGCGTCAAATAGCACAGGTAGTTATCGTCGGTATTTGGGGCAGGTCTTGATAAGCACGAGCGAAGCCCGAACTGCAAGTAAACAATCCTAAGAACTGGGAAAGCCAGATGGTCAACTGATGCTGGCTTACTAGTTTTAAGGGAGGAGAAGGAGAACACATCCTTAAACTCTCTTGTAAAAAACATTCAGACGTGTTTTCTTTCTTTAATGACTGTATGTTACTGGCGATAACCATCTTATGTTGCACTTAAACAATCTCCAAAAAGTTAACAAGCGACCAAGTGCCCATAGAAGGACTAGGTCCGATGGTGTTTTTCTCAGAATCTACACGTATGACCATACCTCAAAGTTTTAGGAATTAGAAACTAGCGATGAATGCAAAATAAAACAAAAATCTCCAAGACAGTTTTTTTCACAGGATATGTGATATTTTGCCAATTTTAAGAATGTCTCCTGGTTACAGATTCTTTTAAATTTTTCTCGGCTGTGGATTTGTATTACGCCTATTAATTAATTAATTAATTATGAAAGTTTCATCGTGAGTTGTACGCAACCTCTCTCGCTCTGGGGGCGGGGGCAGGAGAGAGAGACCCTGGGAACGAGGTTGAGTTGTCACGCCGGTTGTGACGCCACGTCACGTGCGATGAAGAAAGAAAAAGATAGCACTTCGTTCCGGTTTTTACCGTTTTTGTGACTTTTTTCTGTCCTTGGTTTAAAAACATGTATAAAAACATTTTAAGATTATCGCTGGTTTAACGCGTTTCCATTGACATCAGGTCATTAGGCCACCGCAAGAGCTGAAAAGCTAACTTTGAAAGGGTGACTTGGACCCGGCCTGGAGCCCAAGTAAGTGGTCACAGGGACACACAATAAACAAATTAATTACAAGATGGCCTGCCCTAGGGACTGTACAAGCTTGATCAGCGAAGGTTTCCTTACGTCGCAAGAGAGCGCAAGATAGCGGAAACGCGTTGCGTTACTTCCGATAAGGGAGAGGTTTTAGTAATGTCCGTAATTACTTTATTTCGTGTCGCCTTTTCAAGTTTTCAGTTTATGTTGTAAGCTAAAAGATTTTCCTAGATTGCTTACATTGTTGATAGTTAACATAGTTATGTTTTGGGCGGATAATGCAGTAGCTATCCCTAAATAAAAGAGTACTTCGTAGCCGACGTTTGCCTTCATACCGGAAACAAATTATTTATTTGCTCTGGCTGTTCATAAAAACGATGAAGTCCTGAAGTCCTATTGTCAGGAGCGGGATTGTGGAAATTTATCTAGTAGTTTGTAGAATGACGTATGACACAATAAGCTCTATAGTTATTCAGAAAGATGGAAACAAGTATGAACTTATTTTGTAAAAAATTGCGCGTCCTACCTTCCTTGTGAGTTCGTTCACCTCGTAACTCCTTCATTTTATTCCTGGACACTGTAGATCGTTTGTCTTGTAACCCCTTATAATTTCTGGATACCATATACACAGTCACAATAACTACTACCACAATTGCAACATAAAACAGCCTTCGATTCATTGCTTGTTATTTATCCACGATTTCCGATTCAGTGGAATATGACACGAGTTCAGGAAGACATTTGATACCCTCCGATGCTTTCCTAGTCACGTCAGACGACAATTACATGTAATAAAAGGAGCTATGTCACGGGGATTTTGCGGACTTTTCGTCTAAACTATTCTGAAATTAGTGGTAGGCAGCTAAATCCATGAAAAACATTATCTTTGAACATCCAAAGGAAGATATAATCTTAATTTGCGGAGAGAGATCAAACCACGACTATTTTAAAAGTATTAATTTTTTGAAGACGCAGGAAACAACTCGAAGGACAACCCTAACCCTAACCCTTAATTTCTGAAGTTGTAATCCATTTTATCCCCCATATCGATCCGAAGCCAAAAACATTTGTTAGCTGTTTCAGTGCTCTAATATACCAATTCTTAATAAAAATATACCATTATTTTTAGGTTTCCTACGACACAAATATACATTTTGGCTGTTCAAAAATCTGTTAAAATCCGTGACAGAGCCCCCTTAAACCTCGATGTATTTTTTCTCGGAACTTCAGGCTGCGCAAAAATTATCAGAGAAAAATTCCGCTCGCTTCCTTTCGGTGGCGTGACGGAGGCCGGTAAGGACCACTGATACTACCATGTCATAAGAAGAGGGTCCCGGCGTGCTAACTTGATAGCGTCCTGAATGACGTGCAAATTTTTATTAATGCTCCCATGAAATCTAACAAAACAACAACAAGCTCAATGGGAGAGTGGAAAAGTGGTAGGGGATGAAGTGCTAAAGTTGCCAATAGAAATCATGCAGGGTAACACAGGTCAGTTGGTTGGCAACGAGGCCCTAGCTCCCAGGCTACAGAGAGGTCATAAACACTCGGTGCTTGTTCTTTGGCCATTTCAATTTAACGAGAAATAAAATGCAAACAGCGGCAACAAACATAACACATGAACTACGCATGGTTTGAAAAAATAATCTAAAATTTACTTGACGTTTCGCATGCTACAGCACGCATCTTCAGAAGTGACGGTTACAAAAAAACCCGAAAGATTTAAATCCTAAAAATACAAAGCGAGGTACTGGTAACTAATTAAACAATAGTGGAAACAAAAGGTGAGAGCTAATAAAGCCACAGCTTTTCACTGCCAACATTGTCATTAAGGGTGGGTTTCAAGTCCCGTATAAACAGTGTTTCTTTTATTTTACAATGTAAATCACAACGTCCACTGGCTAAGACCTCGAAATGGTCCCATTTGATGTTGTGGCCGGTGGAGATTGCGTGATCAGCAACAGCGGAGGCGTGACCCACTTGCGTAAGGGCTTTAAAATGCTCAACCTTTCTGTCATGCAATCGTCGCTTTGTTTTGCCGATATAGAAAGCGTCACAATCCTAGCAACTTGCTTTGTATACGACCTTAGATTTTTGCGAGCGATTCAAACGATCTTTGTAAGGAAAAAAGGACTTAATCCGGCAAGTGTTCTGAAAAATCAACCTAAGATTGACAAAACCATAAAATTTATTAACACAAGATTTAAGACGGCGTTTAAAAACTTCGCTTTGGAAACCTAAATAAGGCAGCACAAGGATTACATCTCTCCTGGGAACCGTGGTTACAGAGAGGTCCTAATCCTTCACTGGGGTCTTAATTCCCAGGCCCCCTGGGAACAATCACAATAGGGACCTTAAGCAATGACGACGGCGACGCCGAGGACAACGCCTGGTGAAAAATGAATTTATATTTTACTCGAGAATCTCGCGATTATCCAGATGTATTCAGTGTAACTATCGGTTTAAGAACTGGCCCTAACTGAATATGTGAAGAGAGCATTCAACTCCAAAAAGAAAAATCAAAAATTAACCGTCGTGGCTCGCGTTGTCCAGAATACGCAGAACTCGGTCATTTTACGTTGTTGTTTTGCAGAGAACGGCCAAGAAATGTACCAAGATTCAAAACGCACGTGCAGAGCTATTATTCTGCTCATTAAACCTTTTGTTTGGTGACGTTCTCGTTGCCGTTGCCGTCGTACTTTGCTTAAGCTCCCTAATAACAACGACAACACCGGGGGTGGGGGAGCATTCTAACTAGATAGTATGGTCCACGGTGTTAAATACAGCTGATACACTCTTTTTTTATATATAAGAACCTTTGTTTACAAGAACGCTGAGGCTGAAATTTTCCCAAATTTTAAGAACATGCTAATTAAGAACATATCCCAGGCTGAGAGTCGGAGAACGTCTTTATATTACCCATTTTTTTAAATTTCTTGTTAAATGAGCAGAAAACATAAAATGCAAACCTGTGCTCTAACAGTACAATTAACAAATCTTAACATCAGCAATGTGTTTTTTTCTTATTTCATGAAACACTATGTAGAACATCTCAGTTTGTAGCCCAACTTAGAGTTAAAACATGTAACGTTTTCAGCCTCAAATCGTAAAAAAATAAGAATGCTCAGCCTCAGCCCCAAAATTAGACGTTCTTATATAAAAAAGAGCGTAAATCAAGCAATAGTAAATAACCGTTTTGTTGCCATCAACAGCTTTCAAAATGTCATGTGAACCCTCACCAGCGCGGTCTCTGTGCTATTGTGACATTTATATGCTCACAGAAATTCTTCAAGCAAACTTGCGCCGTGACTGCGTGACTGCGTGACTGATTAGCCACACTGTCAACACAATATCAAGCAGGTTCTTCTTCTTCACGTTCAACCGTAAACGAGACTTTGACGGCTAAAAAAAATAGCGTTTTAACCTAAGCACCCCAACTGAGACCAAAATCTGTACTTTACACCCCTAAGCGAGACGACGAGCATTCCCGTCCACTTCATGGGATCGAATGGGAGTCCCCAACCCTCGGGATGGATTTCCAGGGTAGGTCTGGTCATACCATTTAGGACATTTAGGGGGAAATTATGGGTGTTTTGGACAGCACAGTTGAAGCCTGCCTTCTTCGCAACTTGAAGACAACAAGTAAATTATTAGGAAATCAGTGTAATTAGAAGAGCCTCGATTAATCCAGCCACTTGGATAACATCTTTATTCCTAATATTTTTCTTTCTGCTAAGTCCGCCTGATTACAATCTATTCGTGCACGAGTAAAGAAAATTAATATAAATACAGTTACATTTTGGGACTCTTAGCAGCTGAACATTCCTCATAAATTTCATGAAATTCTAGTAGTAAAGATATACCCTTAGAAGTCTTAAATTCGGCCAGAAAAATTCCACATTGATCACCGCTTAGTCCAACTTAGTTCCTTGTGGTTTCTCATACTGGGCACCGTTGCGCAAAGGCTGGATAACGCTATTCACTGAATAAATCACAGCGCATTGTCTTAACATATATCCACTGGATAGCATAATCTGTCCTTCGAATAACCGGGGCCAGGTTGTCACGTGCGCCAAAAATATCAACACTGGCAACAACTATTCAGATCGAGACACAGCACAGAGCTTGTTTAAATATATTTTACGCGCCGGGGGAGGGAGGGGAGGAGGAGTAGGGGTTGGGGAGTTTTGCGTACCCCCGCTCCCGGGAATTTTAGCTACTAAAAGTGTTTCAATCTTCGAAGCTGTAGTTTTTCAAAAATGGAATGTTCTGTAGTTTTTCTCTGACTAATTGTTTTTGTTTATCCGTCCATACCACGGTGTAACGAGTTTTTCTAGCCTCGGGAAATATAATCTTCGAACAATCTTCAATATACTGGCGATCACAAGTAAGATGTAAAAACTGACAAATTCCGAGCAGGGTTTCTCTCGGTTGTTTGATCAGTTCTGAGCTGTGGATCTCGTAAACTTCGCCTGGAAGGCTGTTTTTGAGCTGACTGTTTTTCTCTGCTAAAGTGAAATACATGTTGATCTGTTTATCCAGGTTGGAAGGGTCATTAATCTGAAAAAAAAAACGAGCACATATATTTCAGTACATGTCATCTAATATAATAAATAAAAAACACAATGTCTTGTCTTCTCGGATAAGAACGATAAAGCGTTGACCCCATCTCCTAAATCTTCACTGTTATAGTTAGCAGGGGGCGTTCAAGAACCCACACACTCATCGTGTAAAGAGTAGGGCACGAAGTTCCCGGTGTTGTGGTCTGGTGTTCGCCCGTTGTTCTCTTATGCTGTTGAGCTGCTCGGAGATATAAGCTATGCTAAAAGCTACTCTCAGACAATCCGAGGTTAAATAAAGTGCTCACATGATGTGACTATCCTTATTCTCACACATTTTCAAGTATTTGCCATGGTAGGCTTTAGGAACTACCTGTAAAGGATGTCGTTACCTTCTTTCCACTATCAACGTCATCTCGTTTGTTTAACGCTTTCACTAGCATAGTAGCAATGTTGTCATAAGGATTCCGGACGACGTGAAGAAACTTCATGGGAATTTGAACGACTTGTTTTATTTCCTTCAAAGCATTCACGTTTTCTAATTTCTTGAGTTGATTAGTTGTCTTTCCACCCTTCTTGTCGCCGATAACCTGTAATGCACACATTGACAATATTAAGACAAGACCTGACTAACAGGATGTTGAGATGACAAGTTTTTTAAATGAAAAATTTGTCTGATCCGCCATTTGCACTGAAAACATCCCGAGAGCAGGACGATACTCTCCAAATAAAAACGAGACAAGATTCGTCAAGCCTAACCCGGGGTAAGCCCGGTTGTGAAGAGGTCCCGAAACAATTCACCAAATGATCTTTGTTTAATGCGAGCAGATAGTTTGTGCATGTTTCAATCACTATCTACACATTAATAAAGTTTTATCTTATCTTATCTTATCTTATCTTATCTTATCTTATCTATTTATCTAAAGTTTCAACGTGATTTAGTCAACGAAGGCATTGACAATCAAGGTGTAACTATGCCTCTGTTGTTGAAAAAATTGTGAGAAAAAGACGGTTAAAACTGCTAAAAGATGGGCAAGAAAACTAAACATAGCGAGTTTGAGAGTTGCATTTTTATGACAAACTAAAATAGTAATAATGAGATAATCACCAAAATGTTGTTATTGTATTTTCCCTGCCACTGGCCTGGTACCGAGTAGCTGTAGCGATGTTGGACTGTAGCCATCTTGACGGAGTTCAGATACAGCTGATCAAACAGGAAATACTTGTTTTTGTCGGCAGCGTCCCACTCTTGCCATTTGCTTATTACATCCAACTCATTAGCAACGATCATGTTAGGATGGGCGTCTAATAAAGACCGGACTAGAGTGTGTCCACTGCGAGGATAACCAATAAACATCAGAAATGCTTGGACACCGTCATAAACCTCATCGCTCGCGGACAACTCTTGATCGCCAGTTTCAGAATACCATGTTTCACGAGAACCTTTGAACAAAACAAAAAGTTTTAGGATCCTCATTCAAGCCGACTGAAGCGAATCCTTACAACTTGCCTCAGGCGTGCAAAGTTGAAATGATTTTGCAAGTTTCTCGAGCAACTGCCAATCAACATTGGAACTCTGAGCTAAAATATTGCGAATAGATAAGGAAGCGAAGCCAACTCGCAGCTTTCTTACAGTGGAAGAATTACGTCCTTCAGTTTCACATGTTCACTGTCGTTTTCTTTGATGTATCTAACGCGTTCGTCCCTCTTTGCTTATAATTGATCCCATATTTCTATCTCCCTTCTGGATGAGATGCTTGTCCATGCCGGCAGGGTTGTTTAAAGGTGGCTAGCAACAGTTTCCAGCACTTTCCAAGACTTAGATTTTGACGGGTCGTTTTAACAACTCTTTGACGGTTGATGCATACAATCATGGTGTCAAACAAATGCCCAATGATTGGTGAACACGTTGTTATCATTTCTATGACACAATATGTTACCATAGCAACAGTATAACCCTTCTAAATACACCGTTATTTTTAGCTTTAACTGCTTATAACTCAAAAACGAGTTAGGTGATCCTTATTTTTTTATTACTAAAGATTAATCAGCACTACAAGATGCAACTTTTGGCAAAGTTTAAAACAATTCTTAACATGGGGTTCAGAGCAGGCTTACATTTTCGTAAATGTAAGGTGGCTCAGAAACCCATGTGCAGATTTTTTTAAAAATTTACCAAAATTTGCATGTTATTCTGTTGATTATTGCAATTCCATAATAAAAAATGGGGGTCACCGGACTTGTTTTTGAGTTAAAGGCACTCAATGCTAAAATTAAGGGTGTTTTAAACGGGTTATACCGTTCCTATGGTAACTTCCAATGTGAAGAAAATAATCATAACTTGTTCACCAGTGATTGGGCATCTGTTTAATACCATAATTGTTACGTCAAAGTTGGGGTGCTGCAAAATGCAGGAAACTGTTTTGAGCCACCTTAAAAGGTCATTTACGATTGTACTGTAATAGACCGTATTCATATTCTTGGTTTGCATGTGACGTCATAAAATTTTAAACTCATTATTGTGCGGTCTTCTAATTTTTTTTCCTATACTAGGTTGAAGATGACCTAGAAAAAAATCGTTTTGCAATTTTTCAGTCTTGTAGTGTCTGTCGCTTTAAAAATACAGCATTTCGAATTTCCTAATTTTAACCTTGCATGACACGGAGATAGTGGCCGCGACAAAGCTGTACTGGTTGAAAAGAGGTCTCCCGGCTTATTGTTTTCAGCACTTAAAACATTTTAAAGTCTTAGGAGATGTGTTTATGCGCATATGTAGGGGCTCACGAGCGAAGAGAAAGCGCTTTAATCGTAGAAGTGAAGTTCAGATGATTTGGCGGCCATGTTGGTGTACTAAAGTTGTACACCAACATGGCGTCTCCATACAAAGCTCTATAAATTTGCGTGAAACGTTTTGGCAAATAACTCAGAAACGGCGCATCACAGATACCTGAGGCTTGGAGACGTTTTTCCAGTGTAGGTCTGTTATAACATTTCATTTTCTTAGCTTCTTTCATTGAACGGTTTCTAATTTATTTTTTTATGGCGTGACAGTGCAAGCCAGCAATTCTCAGTACTGGACTGGAACTAACTTGAAATAGAGGCTAATGCGGGGGAATATCATTAAAAAAAGAACTTCATGATTTGCATTTGAAAAGATTCCTCACAATAGCCTCCATTGCATGCTAGTTCAAGTCCAATACCGTGAATACGAATATGGTCAATTACAGAATAGAACCTTAGTTCAAAGTCTTCACACTCGGAGTTTGAATCGGAGTTCACGTGATCTATTTTTTTTTTAATTTTCTATTTCTCACGCAGTGTAGCTAAATGCAAAATAGGCAACATCAAAGCGCCCATATGCGCCATTTGCGTAAAAGAGTAAACATAATACAATTTAGCGCTGTGTTGTCAAACAAATATTTACAATACAGTAATGGCCGGTCTTTAATTCACCGTTAAAGAGGTTTGCGAAGCCTCTCGTCCCTTTTAGAGTCGTATTTACTGTTTTCTCTGCTATTATAAAACTTTGAACACAAATTATCACAGGAGAGAAAAGGGAAACATTCTCTAATATTTAACGTCCATCGTTTAGCCAACTCAAAGATTACTTAAGAACGTTAGTTTGTATTTATATAACCGATTTTAGTATTTGAATTCATTATCGATTCTTCCTAACTGAATGTTGTGTTTTTTTTTCCTACACTGAACTGCTAGTAACGTTCTGCCTGCTTTAATTGCAACTTAAAAGGACGAAAATCTGTTTTTTTTAGATAAAAAAACCTATCCTAATCGTGTATCTTAAAAATTCCGAAAAATAATCAAAGTTCTGACAATTAATGGAAAAGGCACAATAAAGGTGAAGGCTTCCTACATTAAATTTTTAATTTGATTTAAATTTTAACACAAAACTACAAAATCGGGTTTCTTTTATAGTGACATGGAAAAAATATTGTAAATTTTCTATTTTGTTTCTTTATCTTCAGTTGGACGCAAATCGCACAACACCTGGTCAAATAGTGGCAACTGCCAATTTTGATTTTTTAAAATACTTTCCAAGAATAAAACAAGAGACAAAACAGCAAATGTGATTATGAATTTTTGTTGTGACTAAAAAAAGACCACAATTTAACGCTGATAACGTTTAAATTTTCAATGATCTTAACGTAATTGAGTTTTCCGATTTTGATGTTTTAAATTTTATAAAAATTGATGAGTTATAAGTGTTCTTCCTCCTATCCCTACCTTTCTTGCCGGTGGGTAAACCTTGCAACTTGTTATCATTCATGGAAAGTATGGATACTGTATACACAACGGCGACAACTAACAGTGCTGCAACGACAAAAAAGAACCTTCCATTCATTGCTTGTGCCATTTAATCGTAGACTCTCAGATAGCCTTCGTGGTCCCGATCTCTCCGATCTCTTCTTTGTTCTTATGTGTAACACGTTGACAGCCTCGCTTTCAGGTTTCCTCTCTCTCGAAGAGAGAAGAGAATGGGACCAAGACCGCCACACTTCTCCCAGTCGTCCCCAATCCCCCGTTATGAGTCTCACCTCAACCTCGATCACAGGCTCTTTCATTTTCCAGAAAAAGGGAGTATTTTTGCACCGTTCGAGAGAAGAGCCCACCCCACATCCCCCAGAGGAGATTCCATGTTCCCATGTTCCCAACAAAATTTACCTTGTGTTCCCTCAAGTATTTTTTTCGATTTTGGTGTTCCCTGTTCCCTAAAATATCAGAAGCGTTTTGGCCTTGAGAATTGAGCGCGCGATTTATTACTCTGGCCAATCAAACAGAAGGTAGTTGCGATGCGGTGATAGGTTGAATGTAAGGGGGCCACCGTCAACCATGATGCCTTGCCCTCTTTCTTTATTTACAGAAGTTATAGCCTCCTTCGCAGATGTTCTTTTGGCTCGTCACCCAGTCTTTTCTCCCCAACTAACGTCTGCTGAAATGAGCGGGTGTTTACGTAGACTAATCACAGCGCAGTTGAATTCCTGGAAGTGACCTTGAGAGGTGACCTTGAGAATTTCGCACGCGAAGTAAATCAATCAATGTTTATTTGCCCTATTCAGTATTTTTACAACAGTGTAAATCATCTGATATATGCTTAGGAACAGGAGTTCTCAACAAACCCTTTTGGGCTTACAAGGAGAACCCCTGTTACAAATTTGTTGATAGCCTCATCTATCTTTCCATGGCTATATTTTATATTTGGGCCTATTTATTGTCTCTTTTCAGTCCCTTTCAATATTTTCGAATTAATCGTTTTATAGAAATTCATTCACTGAGAAGGTATCGTTTGATGCTTTTCTTAAGGTCGCGGGTGACACCTGGCCATGAATAAATTCATTAGGCAAAAGTTTGATCCGTGCCACACGTGAACACTTCAAATCACGCGCCATATTTTAGCATAATTATTTTATTCAGTCATGAATGTTTCGTACACTTGTCGATGTCAGTCGTTGTTCTTCGTGCATACGCTTTAAAACATAGGCACGCTAAGCGTGCAGGAGTTATTTTTTCAATTGACTGGGTGGCTTAAGGTTGTACTGGGTGTTTTTACTGTTAGTCCTGTTGGGATGGTTTATTTCATGGGTTGAGCTATTTGTGCATGGTTCATGTGCACGGCCTATTGTGCCGACTAAGAGCTACTTTTGGAAAAATAACTCAAAAACAATTTAAAAAGAAATTGTGCAAATGTTCTAAAATTTGGCTGCTTTCCCTTGTAAATATGACTATGGTGTGCAACCGATCGATCGAACCATACCGTTGAAGACAATAAATACGTCAGTAATTTCTTCAAAAGTAAACAGAAAAAAATATCTGGTAGTCACTTTTAAGGTTACCTTGATGTTTAACTATCCATCCCCTTTCATTCCAAGTCGAAAGAAAACCGCTAAGTACATCAGAACATGGATTGAAAACTGTTGACAACATTTACCGTAAACATGATCACAAAATCGCAAACACGCTCTCTAAGAAAGCCAGATTGACCCAGAAATTGCAAACGAATAGCCAGATGGAACAAGAACAAAGTATTCTCGGGTTTCTGAAATGGCTCCGTTATTTTCATCATCAATATAAAACAGAAACCTTTCTGCAAGCAAGTACGTGTTTCTTTCGACGAACGCGAGAAACAAACAACTCTAGTCACCAGTGCATTTCGGCCAAACCACGTGACGATTTTACTTGGACTGGTACAATTTTAATTTCGCAACCAGAAGCAGAAACGTGCCCTTACTTGTAAGCGTAACATCATCAGTACCGATATTCTCACGGCCGTGCTAAAAATAGCTTTCGATGAAGTTGTGTGACACGCTTGGCTGCACACCCAAAAAGCTAGTCTTCTTTTCAGCCGTTGTTTTTTGCGTGACGAGCCCAAACAACGGCTTCAAAGGAGACTACCAAAAAGCTTCTTTTGCCTATGAGTAAACGTAACTGCAACCGCTTTGCGTTGGGAATATTAAATACACTAAAAAGGTATTGCGTCAGCCATGGAATGCGCTGACGTTGCAGCTTTCACTTTTGGTACGTGACAAACAAGATTATGTTTACTTTGCATGTTTATTTCGCCAGAAGCGACGGTCGCTAATTTGTTTGCAATTTTGCGACTATTTCTTGTCGGTTTAGCCAGTTGAAGTGAATCTTTTGGCTGTTTCATCGAGGCGAGTTCAGAGATCTGAAGAAAATAAATTTGGCCGACGTAAACACTTGCAAGCATTACGTCATTGGTACGGAAATAACCGCTTTGCACCGCCATACTACTTAAGATAGCCATCAACAATGCAAAGCTTGAAACGCGAGACTCGCACAACGACTACTATACCTTCCTACGGCCCTCACTCGCGGCACAAAGGATGATTTTCTCTCGCTGTGCTATCGAACCACGTTGTCAAAACACCTAATTTAACATTTGCCGAGCAGACAAAACGTGCCCTTGTAACATCATCACGTCATGAGCTTTTCAAACGATCGTACAATAAATAACTCATAACCGCCCATGTGAAGTCCTACTATTCCTAAGCAGGAAACGTCGAACCGTCTCCGGCCACATTCCAACCTCACGAAAATACCAATTATTTGGCAACTCTCAAACCCAAATAGCGCACATGCCTCGACCTATTACAATTACGTTATTCATTTGGGGGGAAAATCCTGAGAGATTTGTGGTCGCTCGTGTTATTACTTAGCCAAAGCTCCTACTTATAGGAAAACTACTAACGCTATACTTTTAACCGAGAGAAAACAGTTTAAACACCGCGCGGTTAGAATCTCAAAGATTTCTCGTTTAATTTCTTTAACACTCGCCCTTACAAACAACCCACAGTGCATCAGTTTGTTCCATTTGGGGACCAAAACAAAACGTTGCGCAAACCCGCAACACTGACATTAAAAATGGAAGTCACAACATTTATTCTCAATACACATATTTATTCTACTCAAAAACATCATAAAATTTAAAATAAAGTGGTCAACAAATACTATACCCATATTCTGTCGTCAACTGAACTAGTTGATTCGGTAAACCGAGAGAATCACCTTCACCACCATCAAATTTCCAAACACTTTTCGGTTTCAGAACTCACACACAATGTTCTCACCCAAAGCTACATAAAAATCAAGAACTGGAATAGAGACTTCAGACCAACACAGCCCAATAAGGTTGAATCTATAGCAAAACAAAAATGGCCGTACCTTGAACCCAAAACAAATTATTCATAAAAACGATCCATATATACAAGCCGCAATTTGATTGGTCCTTGATAGAATCCCAAATCTGATTGGTGTGAAATACATACATGAATGATCCACCCAACCAACATCCACCCACTTAATAGCCAAATACGTCTTCACGCCGACTAAGAGTTATTTTTTTGAAAAAAATAACTCAATAAATGCACAATGATGAATCTCAGGTTTCACCCGCGACCTTAAAAATATAAATCGATTTTGCAGTTTTAACAGCCGTGGGAAGGTTGTTCCTAGCAGGACTTTTTTTCTGACAAAACGCGGAAACATGTTTCCTGAAACACCCGTATCGCGCACGTTCCCAGTTTTGCCACACGAGAAGCATTGTTTTCAGTGTCAATTTTGTTTCCAAGAAGCAAAATTTGCTTCTGCTACACTGCAGAAACATTTCGTGTTTCCGCGCGGCATGGAAGCATGACAGCATGGCAAAACGAGGAAAAAATAACGGAAACATGTTTCCTCGTTTTGACTAGGAAACATTGTTGCGGATGCAAATGTTTCCCAGTTTAGCCACGCGAGAAAAATATGTTGCAGAAACAAAAAAAAACAAATGTTTCTGCTTCAAGCCAAAAACATTTTTGTTTCCCGGACACAAATTTTGCTTCCGAAACATGTTTCCTACCATGAAAGCAAAGTTGAATAGTTTATGCGCATGCGTGACACTTTGTTTCCGGAACATTCTTTTAAGGAAAATTGTTTCCTAGTTTAGCCACTCGGGGCAGCAAAACATTTTTCTTGTTTCCCGCTAATTGAGCCGCCCAGGAAACATGACAAGGAACAATGTTTCGGCAACAATGTTTCCTAGTTTAGCCAGGCCTTTAGGAACAAAAGGAAAGGAATTCGGCAGACGTTCGTTGGGGAGGAAGGACCAACAAAGGAAAATACCAATTTTGTACCAAGAGCAAACGTGAACCACAACATACATCCTCCAATATTTTTGAATTTTGCAAACTTTAGCAAGTGTAAATGATCGAAAAATTTTAGAAAGGCGTATATTTAAGAAATTTTAATTTTTTTCCACACGACCCCACAAGCTATAAGCTTTTATATCTATCATGTTTAAATAAAGGTTATCTTATCTTACCAAGTAACACCGATTGTCGCGCATGCGATTAGAGGGCATAAAATAATGTCGCTACTACGGCCACGTGACCACGAGAAACAGGCTCTGGGAACTAACGCCAATGTTTGAGAAAACTCGGTATAGATTTTAAGGGTAAAAATAAACCAGTCTTCCTTCTTCACTTGAAACTCGATTGGCAGCAGTTTATCTTTTTCCATCATGGATCATTAGCTAGCCAAGGATTACATGATCTTCATCTGATTCTATCTTTCTTCCCCGTTGCCCCTACCCGACTTTTATTCATTCATGTTGAGTTTGAAGTGAAGTTACCTATTGAAAGAAACCATGCACCTTCCCGCTGAATTGGAAATTTTTTAATGTTACTTATGAAGAAATGCGCTAAAATTGATAGGACAACCTCTACAACAGTTAAGTTTTTTACGTCTCACTGTTTTAGATATTTCACTTCTAGGAATTTGTTTGTTCTATAAGTTATGCAATCATATCATCGTTTGATATGATAAATATTATGATTATGCGAACCTCTTTCTTGATATAACATTATTCTTCTTTATCATAAAAATAACACAAAGACTGCCCAGAAAACTGGTCTGTATATAATGCCATGTCATGTCATGTCAGACCAGAAACTCATAAGGAGTTGAACAACCCTTATGGGTTTCTGGTCAGACATAAGGAATGACATCACTTTTGACACAGCAACAGCTAATTTTGATGTGGTCTTTAATATTTGAAACTAATAAATTTCCAAATATTTAGGCACTATTTAAGGATACGTGTACACTATTTATACATCATGTCGAAGTCCTTTTTCCAGCAGAGCAAAAATAAATAGTAATTTCTATTGCAACTGTAGATAGAGACCAATCGTAGGTTTAGGGAGAGGGATGGGTGGAATATGTAAGTAAGCAAAATTGTTGGTTATTCTAAGGCTTTCACAAAAAACTATAATTTGGGATCATTGTGCATCAAAATATAACATATTTCAAGCAAAACTTTACTATAGTACGTTACAAGAAAACCATGAAATAATCATATTAATAATGTACAAGAAATAATATTCAGAATAGCTGTTATTATAATTGAACCTGCAATAATATATTCTTTTGTTGAGAAGGTATGGAAACGGGTCGAAAGGGTCAACACATCGGCTAAAACAATGCAGAATGCCCCTTTTTCCCTTGTTTGTATGTCAAATCACTGCTAAAGATTGTTCACAGCTAATCAAGTTCCCGATAATAATTGCTGTTTTTAACATTTCAAAGATTGTTACCTAGGCTTCAACCTAGTTTGTGACAATCACCAATTTCCAGAGGCCATATTTTCAGAAGCGCCAAGTAAGGCTGGTCAATATTTCTTGGAGAAACAATGAAATCAGCACCTGTACCAGTTTTGTATTCAAGTCAAATACTGTGCTCTCATTGGCTAGAGTCCAATATAAACTGGATAACAGATGAGGTTGGAATATAAAGCAACTACAGTAACCTCCTTTAGTAATCGATCCTATTAACTACTTTAATTAACAGTGTACTGTACTGGAATGATTTCTTGACATAAATCATTTCAAACAAAGAAGTTGTCATTTCAAATCACGGCTTAGTTCTTTTCTGCAGCACACTCACCCTCTTGAAGATGTCAAAACATCACCCCTTGAACGACCACCAACTAGATAAACCTTTCCAGAGTGCAAATGTACAATACAAGAAAAAAACTTAACCTGCTCAACACAGGAAGGGCCTTAACCTTTACCAAGTCATGAGCAAATGTACTCAATAACGGACTGAAAAAATGTTTGAATCAGTGTACCAAACAAGGGCCTTGACAGTTAAGCTTCAAAACAGCTGACATTTTGAGTGTTAGCTTTTGAGTTTTATGGGTGTTTAAAGAAACAACATTTAATTGTCCCAAAAATAAGGTAGAATGAACAGTACTTTAATAGGCTGGTTTTAAGCCCTGGGCTACTACAACTTGAGTGGGTTTATAATTGTGGAGCTCCTATCAGGAACAGCTTAAAAGCAGCATAAAAGATCTGTTTGGAAATGAGCTGACAACAAATGACTTTAACGTTCTGTTGAGTGATGCAATAATTAATAATTTGACATTTGTATTGTATTGTATTGTAAGAAGCATTCTAACTAAACAATTTGACCTGCAATTTATTTATTGCTATTTTCTATTTAAAGTGCAATGTTCTGTGAGGAACCTAATAAGTAAATAAGGACAAGTTGGATGAGGGGAGAGATTATAACCAGGATATTTCTTTGTTAGCAGTCCGATGGGCCTATAAGCATTGGGGCTTATAAGTTGGTGTCGTATCACCGGAATTTTAGGGTAATAGATTTTAGCTTGTAAATCTAGTTTTTGGATATCCTGTAGATGTGGGTGTCTGTACTCATCGGCGACACTGGATAAAGAGGCAATGTTAAGTAATACCATGTTATGCCACGTTGTCTTCACAAGTCAGGTCATTATGTCATGCCACCTTAAGTTGTTGTGTTATTTTTTCTGTCATGCCATTGTCATACTATGTCAAGTCATGTCATTACATGTACGTCACACCATGTCGTTATGTTATGTAATGTCATGTGAAGTCATGTTGTCATGTCATTATGTCTTGCCATGTCAAGTCATTACATCCATGTTGCATCATGACATGTCATGTCATGTCATGTCAAGTCATTACATTGATATTGTGTCATGCCATGTTATTACATGCATTTTCCATCATGTCATGTCGTTATGTCATGCCATGTCAAGTCATTACATGCATTTTGCATCATGTCACATCATCATGTCATGCTATGTCAAGTCATTATGTTGTACCATATAATGTCATTTTGAGTCATGTCATGTCATGTCATGTCATGTCAAGTCACGTTATGTCATATCATAGCATGCTGCACCAGGTTGCCTTGTTGGATTTAAAATGGTAAAGGAAAGAAAATGAATAAACAAGCTAAATACAATGGGTTTAATCTCTTTTAGAGATGATGCTTATTTCTTCTGTTTTGTCAATTTTGTGTACTATTCTGGTGGATGAGAAGACCACAAACTCCCTCAGTGTTTGACACAAAGTGCTGAACATGTCCTGACAAACTTAAATTGTTTTAAGAATTTTACAGTACTGAATGCTTGTTGTTTACTAGGGTGACTATTTTGCATGATGTAAAATTGTACAAGTGGCTATAGTGTACATGCATTTCACAGTTAAGAAATTACAGGAAATTTATATTTATTGACTAATTAAGAGTAAAAACAGCATTTTTGAATGCTTTCTAAGAAGGAAAATTTTGAACAGTTGCATGCCAAGTCATTTCTGCAACGATGAAACAAATATAGCAGGGATAGACATCTTTTAGCCTGAGTCAGCATTCACGACACTGGTAAGTTTGTAAATATACTGGGCAAAAATAATGCATACTTTTATTGCACTGATGTATGCAGATCATCAGTAGCTACCAGGAAAGTAAGTTTATGAATCTTCTTGCACGAAGTCACCACACAGACATACTCATTAAAATAACACACACTGTTTCACGTTTTTGTATATTTAGCTTCCAGATCACTTCGCCCTGAATATCCACACTACTTTTTTTGTAAGCCTCTTACAGACTCACATTACTATGATAGTCAAGATGTCTAACCCTGTATACACCTAATTAAAGAAACACCGACCATGTGAAAGCATAAACCATGAATGGTATGGCCCACAAGGTAGATAGCATTGGCAAGCTTTGTGATATTCTTTTTATTATAATCAAGTTGTTTTCTTTCTTTCAGAGCCCTGTAAGCATGATTTATGCAACCTGCCCTATTATCATGTTTATTCTGTTACAGACAATGATTATTTTTTCTGATTTCCCAGTAAACATTTGGGTTACATCATTCAAGGTTTATGCTCTTCATGGGTCAACGATTCTTCAATCAGGTGTATCCTACTCAGCATCATAACTTCCCATATAGATGATATATTCTTAATATGAACTGTACAGCATCGGAACTGGGGGGGGGGGGGGGGGGGGGTTAGGAATTCAGCTAGCTTGCCTTGGACTGTCTGGTATCTGTATGAAGTTGTGTTATTGTGTACAGTGGAACCTGCTGCATTAAACCTCTAAGCTGAAAGCTGGAGCTGGAGATATAGTAGGCTATGCGGAACGTTAACATGAATGGAACCAATAATCAATATTGCTCATTTTTTTTGTCCTTTGTTATTATAATTATGTCTCTGGTGAAACTGAAGCTATGCAGTAAAAAAAATGTTCCTTGTTCACCACAGGGTAACACATATACATTATTACATAATACACTGCACAATTGCCAATAAGTGGCAATTATTGTCTACCAAGGAGAGAGAAATTCTATTTATACACATGAAACCAGACCCTATAATACACACTGTAATAATTATGGATACAAAAGGGTTGCCTTAGGATGAACAAATTCGTATTACTTTTTTACTTGTAACCCTTAATAAAATACTAAAACCTAATTTTACATTACGTATCATAACATTTAATTAATTAATTAATATGCATTCAAAAATAAGTTACCCGCAGGATAAAAACAGGTCACCACAATAATATTGCATTTACACAGCAATTCCACAAGGAAACGTAATGCATTCTTTCTGAAAGTTCTCCAATGATTCATGAAGGATATACAGCATCTTTCTTTAAGAAGTATTTTATTTTCACTAATCAATGTAAGCGTGCAGACCTGAAAGACAAGAATAACACAAGCATATTAGGTTTATACTATGAAAATGGCTTCAGTTATCGGAGAAACAAGTATTTTTTACTACACGCATATTTCACAGAGGGATTTCAAGTGGTCTGCAAGTAAAAAAATATTTTCATTCTGATAACAGATGCTAGATGTACCCAAATATGTACAGTGCTTCATCAAATCAGATTTCTTTTGACTGTAATCAGGGATGAAATGAGCAATGAGCTCTCCACTGGAGAAGTTTTTTAAATGATTGAAAGGAAAAGAGGGCATCAAAGGGAAAATAAAAGCATAAGGTATAAAAAGTAACATGACAAAAGTAAAATGAAAAACTGCACCATAGAAAATCAGATCAGCACCTTTCACAGATGGAGAGGTCAAAGTTTACTTGCTGCTACGTGTAGTTCACTTTTAGAAAGCTGTTATAACTCCAACTTTAAGGGGCAGTCTTTGAAGTTTTTGTGTAAACTGTGCTAGAATTATTAAGGTGCACTCACTGATCAACTAAATAACTTTTCAATGACAAAAATTAGAATAAATTCACTCTCTTAGATGTGAACAAACCATAATCAATGATTTTTTAGTGATTTTCCTCCAAGAAACACTGTCAAACTTGAAAAGGTCAGCCCGACTTTTTCAAGTTTCAGACCATTTCTTACCTACCCATCCATAGTCACACCAATTTTAAACAACTATCGTGACCAGTACAGTGCAACTATTAGTGGAATTCCAATTAATACCAACACTTTCATTGAATTTTCAAGTAGCACTAAATCTGCCCCCTTAAGTAGCAGAGGAAAGGAGATTGAAAACACTTACCCAAGCCGATCAAGGCGAAACTGATCCTCTGTTGCAGCATCAGTCAGCTCTGAGTCCTGACCCGACAGCATCTGAAAGCCTTCCACATCTAAGGGATCAAGCACAACCTTTTGAAACGGATCATCAGATGAGTACATTTCACCAGTATCATCGCCTCCAATATGAGCCATGGCTGTACTAAGATCTTTAGCAAAGTCTGATCTTGCCCCATCATCATCTATTCCAGTCACAATTAAATCTGGTACTCTTGAATGACCTGGACCATAAAAATGTGGTAAGCTGGGCATTCCAGGGACAGTTGCTGGTGTTTGTGCCAGCAAAGTTTGGAAGGGAAGTTGCATTGAAGAATTCAACATTCCCCCTACTGCCATTGGACGATGCATTGAAAATTGTTCAAGTTGTTGTTGTAATGCTAGCGTACTTGGCTGTTGCGATTGCTGCTGCTGTTGTTGCTGTTTAAAGTAGAGCTCAGGATTAAATGATGACATTGGACTGGTTGGCAAGCTACCAAAAAGCGGCGTCACAGGTGATGATGACGTGGGAGACAGAGTAGGTGATGCGCTTGTTGTGATGGGTGAGGTTCCATGTGAGCTGAAATCATTATTAACAGCATTTCCCTGTGGATACAACTGGAATTGTTGTAATCTGTTTTCAAGTGGTGCAAGATTTGGATCCATTATTGGTACTTGGTTTGTGAATTGTGGTTTTCTCATCTGCGGCTGATTGCCTTGTGGCCGTCGCACTGGACTCTGTCTTGTTTGCGAGGTTGGAAATGGTTGGTTAGGTGTCAACACTTGATTCACCTGTTCATCAGTGTCGATGGGTGTTTGTAGTGGAGATGGAATATGCAGGTTTGTGAGATCTGGGAGAGAACCACCAGTGCTAGCAGCGGCTATTGGCAAGTTTGGTCCTGTCTGTGACATATGTTCTGCTGATGGGTACATCCTGTCAATCAAAATTACAAAGTGAAACGTCAGCACTTTAATCTTTACAAACATGACAAGTGAAACATATTTACAATCTTAGACAAAACCAGTTGAGGCATTTCATGCATTTTTCGCCAAAGTGGGTTTTTCTTTTTATTGGGATTAGGTATTTCTGGCTTGCTTGACTCGCTGACTCATTGTACAGGCTTGTTTCTACCCCCTTGACTGGGATGCTAGTCCATCGCAGGGCTCTCCCCAGTATTAAATTTGCCACTACCCAAAAAATATACATCTGGGTAGAGAGAGGCACTGTGAGAGTTAAGTGTCATACCCAAGAAGAGGGTCGTACAGGGGGGGGGGGGGGGGGGGGGGGGTCTCTGAAACGTCAGCACTTTAATCTTTACAAACATGACAAGTGAAACATATTTACAATCTTAGACAAAACCAGTTGAGGCATTTCATGCATTTTTCGCCAAAGTGGGTTTTTCTTTTTATTGGGATTAGGTATTTCTGGCTTGCTTGACTCGCTGACTCATTGTACAGGCTTGTTTCTACCCCCTTGACTGGGATGCTAGTCCATCGCAGGGCTCTCCCCAGTATTAAATTTGCCACTACCCAAAAAATATACATCTGGGTAGAGAGAGGCACTGTGAGAGTTAAGTGTCATACCCAAGAAGAGGGTCGTACAGGGGGGGGGGGGGGGGGGGGGGGGGGGTCTCTGGCACGATTCACGGACGGAAAAAATAACGAATCACGGATATTGAAATTTCATTTTCCCGAATTACGAAAATAAGTACTCTTTTATCCTGTTCTTATGCTACAAATAGTGTTTGAAGAAATCAAAATTGATTAAGAAATTACGAAAATAAGAAAGAAACATACTCTTTTATCCAGTTCTTACTCTACAAAGAGTGTTTGACGTTACAATAATTATACGGAGGTCACATTTGAGGTCTCGCGTCTCAAAATCACGCAAAATAAAGTCAATAAAGTGGTGAAATCACAAATATCAGTTATTAATTCAAGCTCTTCACGTGTCACGCAAAACCTTCTGGTCACGGGTCACGAAGAATAAATTTATTAAATTCACGTTTCACGGAAAATAAAATCAGCTAATCACGCGTCACGAGAATACCCCTGTACGACCCTCCAAGAACACAACTCAAGGACTCTTGCCACGCTAACCGTTACTGATTAGGTCACTCCATCTCCCACAGGAAGTTAATGCAAACGGAGCGTATTAACTTAGAGGTCACCACAATTCATGGTGAGATCTTAACATAAAATAAAGTTCTAAGATTATATGGTATGGTAATTACGTTATCTAAACCAAGAAAATAAACTAGTTCAAGTCTTACATTCCTGGTACTTCACATGACTTTGGTCTTGATGGACTACGAACCTATGCAAGAAACAAAATAATGAGTGGAGGGCTTTTATGCAGCGACTCGCAGTATAAAAAGAACCAACCACACAGGCGTACTTGACAACTGATCAATTTGTAGGAAAAACCCTGGTTCAGACAACAACTTCCCTAACCCAAGTCTAAATTCTGTTTAAATAATTGGCCCACAGTCTTACATTACAAATCCACATAGTAACTGCACTACATAATTTAGTTACCCTGGATATTTACTCAAAATTTGTTTGTTGATCTAATTTTAATATTAAAATGTTTTGTCCTTCAATTTTAAAACATGAGGGAAATTTACAGCAGCCAAAAATAGGTACTGCTGGCTACTAATGACATGAGATTACAACAGGAGCAATCTCTATTATGTCCATACTGAAATAATGAATGATAAACCATCCTACACAATTTTCAATTTGTTTAATTCAAGGGGCAGACAGGCTTTTCAAGTCAATTCAAGTCAAAATGGAGATTTTAAACTTTAATTGAAAGTTTTGTCAAAGAGACTGTGTCCTTGTGAGGCCTTTCTGGTAATAACTTCCTAAAATCTCCAAATAGTATTGATTTCCTGGAGTGACTAAATAGTTTCTTTGGTAGATTTTATTTGTTACTTGTTATTTATTATGGCTTGAGCAGTACTTTTGGACCCCACCTTATGGAGAATCAAAACTGGCAGTGAAGGCAGTAAAATTTAAGAAATGTTGTTTTTAATACATTCACATACTTTTTTTTTTAGTTAGTTTTCCCACATATTAGATGGGTTAAAGCAATGTACTACTTCATGAATTGATTTTTGTAATGCAATTTGAAACACAAGCTGCTATTGTGTAGGGAAAACGTTAATTACTTGAACTTAAATCTAAATTGTTTGACTTTGTTTATGTTATCTGAATAAGCTATCAGATCTTGTAGAATTGACTCTTTAACACCTTTTACAGTCAACGCGCCTCACGCATGAACGCTCGGCGACGTAATGTTCCAATATTCACATGAACATTTCATAAATGAATTTGATCGGCATGCCTTCACCGCAAGATTGAAAGATAAGGATCATGTTTCGCAGAATCGAATCATTCAGTTGTAGATTTTTGTGCTGAAACGACTGAAAATATGGAAAATGCATGGCAAATATTCTTGTAAAGATTAAGACGGAGAGCAATGGACACACTTTTTCGTCTAATTTGTTGAGCGAACACGACCTTATTTAAGCAAAAGGCCCAAAGCATATCTTTGAAGACCTTTGAACTTCAATCGCTGGTTGTACTCGATAACCGCTACCAAAACATGCAATTGCCGGAAGTGACAATAACAGATCCTTCATTGAAAATTATTGAGCCCTGACGTTATGTTTAAATAATCGTCTATCTTTGCTAGGTTTTCTGGGGTCATATATTCACTCAGGATGCTGGTAAGTTTCTTGTAAGTCATTCCCAACTTCTTGTTTGTCACTATTTGTTGGAACATTTGCCGGTGTACAATTACATTCGCGCAGTAGTTTCTCATGGATTTCGGAAGCATAAAGACTTGGCTTTTGGAGCTCCCAAATTTCGATTACTTCAGGAAGATCAACCGTTAGGCTCACTCCCTCCACAAGAAAATGCCTGCGTTGTGCTGTGGAGGGCAAAGTGTTTGCACGACTTTGCGAAGTGCTCCTTTTGTTACTTCCGTGTTGCAGGAAATCTCTGATACCCTTATTCCATTATTGTACAGATCAACGATCTCTTCCCTGACACACAGAAGCAATGGTTTACCGGGCTGGTTAAATCCACCAAGGAAATTTCTAGCCATTCTGGGTTTACATGGAAAGTGACTACCACGAACAATAAGCGCTCATTTTGTCTTCTGTTTAATTATGCCACTGATGTGTGGTTTCCCCTTTTTTCGTACTTTATTACAAATGTATCACACTGTCAGAAGTTCCTAAATGCTATGATATTACTTATGATATTTATTAGTCATTTGTCTTACCTTTCTCACTTCATATGATGGCAGTGTTTTTTCTAAAAGAAAAACAGAGATGAAGTGCTACTATGATCAAATTTTCACCCCTTCAAATTTTAGGCATTTCAATGACTATATTTAACAAGAGATTCAAAATGCCGTTTTCCGTTTTCAAATATCTATTTTAGTTTCGGAGATATTTTAGCTTAAAAAAATTGTAAAATATGCAAATTAGAGGACTGATGACGTCATCTACTCAACCCAAGTTTTTGTCAAGTACAAAAATTAAGTTATCTTGGTCATTTTTCTGCAGAGACCAATAAAACTTGGCAGACTAATAGTTCCACAGATGACACACCTGTACCTGTAATAAAATTATGTTACCATGGCAACTCACTCTTTTCCGGTCCCTATCAATTTGTTTTAAATATTTTAGAATTTTTCAGTTCGGAAAAATTAAACCCAGGCAAGAAGTCTGCCAAATCCGTTGACATGCTTGCCAGATCTTGCATGAAAAGCAATATTTACAAATATTAAAAAAGACTGCCAGAATTGGCCAGAAAAGCCTTTAGTATTGGAGGGATCTGGAACCTAGTATGTTGCCATGGTAACCAAGGTGTAAAGTTCATATTGTAAAACACTACTAGCAGAGTATTACTGCAAAGAATCAGAGACTTTCAATACAAATTGGCTGAGATATCACTTTCTTCGTATTTAATCAGAATTCGGTTGAGTATATGACGTCATTACTTTGCTAATTTGCATATTTTAAAAACTTGAATATCTCTGGAAAGAAAAGAGATATTCGAGAAAAGTAAACGGCATTTTTCTTCTCATAATAAGCACTTGTTAATATTTTAAAACGGGTACAAAAGAAAATATGCGAATTTGATCATAGTAGCACTTTAAAGTAACATCTTAGCCAAATTTACACTACTGTACAGTGTAGTATATGTGAATATATATATATGCAATTGTGATTAAAATCTAAGCTGGTTAAAAATTTATTTAAACCATTTTAATTTCTACTTTTCACTGTATTATCATAATTAATCTGAAGCAAAGGGAAATATTGAAAACTTTTAAAGCTGATTTCCAGTCTGTACTGCGCAGTCGCTGGGTTTGTTTTCATTTTTGTTTTGAATTCGTGGCTGACGTCACACTTTGGTAATAGTGTACATGAAGCGTTTTAGTCCGCCATTACGGGTCGTTTCGTTCACCAATGATCAATAAGCTGAAATGTTGGTTTTGAATAGCTTGGATGTTCCTCTACTCGTCATTATTGTTTTGCAAGGACATCTATGCTACTAATCAAGAACAAGGTATGTTTGTTCCAGAAGTTTTATCTTTGCCAGTAAACATTCTTTCGTGTGAGGCTCACATAAACATTGCAGTCGGAGATTACGCAGTACGGACTGAAAATCATCTTTAAACCAAAAATAAATTGGTTACAACTAAGGTTGGTGCTGCCACCTCATTCTACCATCTCCAGATGTACGTCACTCACACACTCACTGACCACTGGCACATAGGGCAGTAACCAGATATATGTGCTTGTACATTAAGGATTACTTACAGGAGGGTAGGTTGACTTAATGTCCAAGTATAGACCATAAACAGTATCAGAAACATCAATTTTTGTTATTTAACGCTAGCAATCAAGAGTTAATTGCCCTTTCAGGGGCCATGCATGTCAGGCTGTGTTCAACCCAGGTCAGTTCATTCTAGTCTAAGTTAATTTGATCTTAAGTGAAGTAGTTGTCCTAGCCAGTCAGTTTGTGTTCAACGTTCGTCAAGTGTTGGCCTTCTTTCCTCCCGGCTCCCCTTCTCAATGTTGAGCCCCCAAACATAAATTGCATATACAATCTTTAACCACAAAGGATTCACACTGAATTGTCTTTGGGTAAGTATTAATTTGTCTTTAGCTGGTTAAGTTAGATGAACCCCCCTCAATCAATTGATCCACTGATTGATCAGTCATTCATTCAACCACTCAAAACTATAATCAAAAGCCCCTTGGGCTCCATGTCTCGTCAATTTTTGAAGCTTCATCTAAACATTGAACACTTTTTGCATCTTCTTATTGTTTGCTGGCTGCAGTATCCTCGGTGTCACAAAATTGAAAAGCTTTATCACTCTACAATCAATGACTATAAACATTTCTTGGAGAAAGAACACGCATAATGTCCCGCCAATATTTATAATAAATAGTATTTATTTTGTTACTTCATGACCTTGTTACTCAATTACCTTACGTGAGGTCTTACATGAAGTATTACCCTGCAACAGAGCTACCCACACCATATTCTCGTGTTCCGTGCCATATGTCACATAACACAAGACAAAAACTATGAATTGTTCAAGTGATTAAAACGCTAATTTTAGTATCATTATGTCTTTAACTCTTTCGGTGCGGTTGTCGAGAAAACTCGACATCCCATTTCGTGACTCTGAGTGCGGATGTTGAGTTTTCTCGACATGATAAACAATCCCAGATTTCCTTTCGAAACTGCCTTCAATAGGGACGCTATGATTAATAATTGCTTTGCATACCCTCTAGTATTAGTAGAAAGCGTGACAAGCACAATCCTTTGCCGTTTGCACACAATGGCGGAGTTATTTTGGGAAGTTGTCGTTTATGGCTAAAGGACATTTAAACATGGCGTCAAATGAGCAGTTTATAATCGAAGAGTGCTTCAGAGAAGATTTTTGCCGACTTTGGCCGAGAATATAATGGTTCTGGTTTAGGGATCAAGCGATTTCAATGAACAGATTGAGTATTGAGATGTGGCTATTGCAAAACAATGGTTTTCAACCTTCACGCTTGGGAAGGAAGCTATCAGATGGCAAGCGAAGGAGCTGAAAGGGCCAAGATGCAATGAATTTGTGTAAAAGTTGCTTTTTCCGATGTAGAATTATGTTGGGCACAACATCTGAAAATCTTAATAAAATTGCTTGAAAAGAATGAAAGATATTGTCAAATAATGAAGCGTGACTGTTTTATTGAGCGCCCTACAGAAAAAAGGAGCACTGTGGGGGAGGAGGTCAGCAGAAAAGTCAGCACCGAAAGAGTTAAACTAAAATGTCTATCAACTAGTTCTAGAAGTACGCTGCAAGTTGTCAGCTGTCATCATCTATCAGTTGCAGTCATCACATTTGTCTTGTAAGTTTCCTTGTTTACACATATTTTCCTTTGTTATTTTCCTGTATTTTTCATATCAGTTGCTGGAAGTTATTTTATGCCCACTGGTATATCTATACTCTAATTTTGTTATTTTCAGTTGGCAACTACAAGATAAATTCACTTTATGTGCTGTTAACCAGCAAGGTTGTATAATGTGCCTTACCTTTTGGTTTCACTTCTGCACGCATTACACTGGCATGAAGTTCAGAATCAGATGCAATTCTACATTTAGAAAAAAGTTATTAAATAATTGTAAGGTCAAACCACTAAAAGATACTCAGCCTGTAACCAAGGCAACCAAGATAACAGCACATCACAAAACCGATAAAATGATTAGAATGCTTTGTCGACTCTTTGTAACTTAGGTTCTTATGTCTATGTGACACCTATGGGCTTGCTAAGAAAGAGCAAAGGCTGTTAAAAACAAACACCAGGGATCAGCACTTTTTACCACAAGTTGTTTAGTTCTCTCAGGACATTTCCCGACCGTGTTTGATTCAAATAATTGATAACTGTTTTATTGGGATTAATGGTTTTTGGTTGGGTTGCACTGGGTTAAGGATAATGATGATGACGATGCTGCTGCTTTGCGGTAACAAAAAAAGTACCATATGTGAGCTGCTACATTAAAACAAATTAAAAATGTATTTGATAAAATTTTGCAGAAGGCAGTCTTTGTTTAACATAGAAATAGAAAGAATAAAACTTGTTGAAAATAATTCATATCCATACAGAACAAGATGACATACTGCTTTTAGAAGAAAGGTAATGTGAAACGAAGATCAAAACACTTTGGTATCCCTGCTTTTGCAGTTGAGGTTGCTTTTTTCGGAGTGTTGTTCCTTTGGGAGGGTTTCTACATGTACTAACAAGTTTGGAACTCAAAGGTATGTTTGAAAAGTCAAACTTTACTTGTTTTTAAGCTTGTAGTTAACTTCCATTGAAAGCCTGGTTTACATTGGTTAGCGATATGACAGCATGGACAACAACATTGTCAATATGCTTGTCAATCTGTTTCTGCTGTGTCATTAGATGGTATTGATCACATTGGTGACAGAAAACGTACATCAGTGTAAGGTGTTTTTTCGATTGTGTGACCTTGCTATTTCTGATTGTTTAGCTGCCCCTGTATGAAACATTTTCATCCAAAATTTTCCATTAAGAACAAGGTTGGATAAAAATGCTTTACCACTTTGCCAGGGCTTGAAGTCACTTATTACTAGTCAGTCTACTGTACTACACAGGTATAATTTGCTTTAAGCTAAAAAAGTAATACCTTGTACTACTCTGTATATTAGCAGAAAACTTAATCATGGCCAAATTAGAGTCAATTTAGCATTCTATTTATTAAGAGTGTGCTTCTCAAACATGCAAACAATACATACATAAATTAACTTTTATTTTGAACATATAGTTCCCTAACAATCACTTAATTAAACTTTACCCACAAATCGGAAAAATGGTATATGAGCTGCTGGAACCAACACAATTTTCTAAATGTCATGGAGCCTGCAATTATTGCGAAGGTGGCAGTAGTTTTCAACAGTGATAAGGTTGTGCACACTTTCAGTAACACAAACAAAACCAACAGGTGAACATCAGAACCCAGCTCAATGAGATCTTATCGAGGATCGATAATCGTAATCGTGTTTATTGTAATAAAGACATGAAATCTCTTGTCACTGAACAGGCAAACTGCTTAGAAATTTTAACTTCAGTCGAAGATAAATTTGCGCGGGAAACCAAGGGTCATTTTACCTTTTGACCAACGAGCCTGTCGCTACACAAAGTTTGAACCGACTGAATCGTTATGCTCTAAATGAAAATACATCTGCGGCAATGAACAGCAGGTAAATATAATATCGGTGTTTCCAAAAGACGAGTACAGAACCCGAAATCGTAGGTAATTGAATTAAAATGCGAGACTGTTCGCACTATCTTTAGCTATCATCATCATGCATAAGAATAAAAGTGATTTTAATACCTTCGTTCTCGCCAACTTTGATCGATGTGTTGTGGTGGCGATAAATGGCAGCCAGAAACATGGTAAGGTGATGTGTCTATGTGATCAAGGTTAAGGCTGGATAAAACTTTAAGAAATCAATTTATGAACTGTGTCGTGTTCTTTAAATAGCCCTCTTCACTACAGCGTACACTATAACGTTTCCCTTTCCACATCGCCAAGAACTCGACATTTATTTAATAGTTACATGAAACACTTATTAAATTTCAAACAAATCAGGGTTCAAAGATAATCAAACAAGCTACAAATAAAACAGGTAAGTACTGGCAAAGTTATAATTTGCAATATTTATAAATCATATCGTGACATCTGCTGCCCAAAGTCCTTTTACTAAGCTCATGGTAAACTCTTGTCAGAAAGGATATTCCCCGAAAACGATTGTTCGTGTTAAATGGAACTGTTCTGCTCCCCGGAAACCGTCTGTCTCTCATTGGCATACGATCCCCAACACTGTGCATCACTTTGAGATCATCCAGATTATTTAAAGCATTCTGTAGATCGAAAGCACTATCAATCTATTAGACTCGAACCTTCAAAACAAATGCAAAGAAATGTACAGATAATCCCACACCAGAAAAACACAATCAGAAAGTGCAAAACAATAAATGACCTGTAAATCTAGGCGGTTCTGTGCCTGTACTACGCTGAAGTTCACATTCGGCAGCGATCCTCCTCGGTAATGCGACTGTAATTGCTGATGTTGGGGCTTTCTGGTAGTCTTGCAAACAGAGGAGAAATCTACATTCAGCTGTGGACTGACATGTCAACAACGACCCGCAAACTAGAGCAAAAAAAATCCTTTCTAGTAAAGAAAATAAACTATACCTCGAGCATGGACACTTCTTTCATTATTTGTTCGAAAGCACGCGTTTCTTCCTCCTGTTTTTGATTATGCAGCGCAATTTTCTCGGCAAATTTTCGTGGGTTCGCCATATTGGAAGAGTAAGACGGAGCGTGTGTTGTCAGAATTGAGCGTTCCATTTGGTCACAGGGGGTCTGTTTATCGACCAATCAGCGTACAGTAAAAGAAGAGCTCTGCGACGTTTCTTATTGCGGAAAATGCAAATTGCTAGCACGAAAAATTAGTGGAATATACTGCCAAACGCTTGTTTGGTGCTCATAAGGATCTGTTGAATTTTTACACTGAGGGAATAATTTTGAGGTTGTGGCCAACCACCTATAAAAAGCAATCTTTTGGCAACGCTTTTTTTCTTCGTAATGATTTCCGTTGCATTTCAGTTCGTTCCGTTCGGCGAACCATTCAGACTGATAAACTTCGATGATGTTTCTCATCGGATTACACATTTCGGGGCACTTCGCGTCTTACTCGGGTTGCCGTCGGAAATTAATCCCATCATGCAGTGCAGTCTAAACGTTCCACTTTTGTGCGTACATTTACACGCAGGTGTACATGTAGGTTTCGTTTCGTTTGGTTTCTCGGCAGCCGCCTCCCTTAAAATTCCCTTGCTTACTCTTGAATATACGAGTTTAAAATAAAAGAAATATTGAGTTAAGTAGACGCAAAACCGTCTGGAAATCTCTTGATTTTTTTTTCTTTTATATTTCACTGCTGAGGACGTTTTGAGGTGCATACACGGAATGTTGCCGGTTTATTGTTACGGCAGTACCGTACCGTAGCTAAGTAAAGTAGAAATCCGTAACTTGACACCCGGGACTTGACAGACAGTGTGTAGTATGTGCCCACATACACGGTGCTGCTTGCCGTGACTGTTTAGCCCAGTTCTGTAGCGACGTTTCTGTCCACATGAAATTTGACTTCATTGACTAAAATTCTACGAGACGCGCTAGGTTTAGAAGGACCATTTACCACCCCAACGGCTGCTACAGGAAGGTACAGTGGCCTTATGCTGGACTCAGGATCGAGGCCGAGCGGTCCGGTTTCAACCCGGACCGGGGTCATACCCACTGCGTTGTGTTCTTGGACACTTAATCAAATGAACCAAAATTTTAATTTTTCTTAATTTTTGCCCAATCTCTTGATTAAGAGCCTTGTCTCCTTGGCTCCTCCCTTCTTGTCAGCCTCTTCAGCCGAGCTCCAGTGAAAGTGCACTTCCGTTTGCGGTAGATTCGGCCTGTGTCCGGGAGAATCCTGGAAAACCTTGTGAGATCGTTTGCTGGAGAGTAAAATTAAAACACCCCAGAAAAGTCAAATTTGTATTTCATATTCCGTGACTATTCCCCATAACCCGCAACCTCCACATTTTGATTGAAAGGGGATATTCTTTTTCTCTCCCCTTAAATTTTTCTCGTATTGCTTTATTTTGAGAGACGTGCAAGAACCCTTTCACTGTAAAACATACATATATTGTAATATTGCACGCAATGTTAAATGTAAAAACTCAAGTTATATTAAATCAGCGGGTCGTGATGGAACTAATTTCATCAGTTACTGAGGAATTTAAAATTTTAAACTTGTGGGTGTACGGAAAACACCTCCCCCCCCCCCCCCCAAAAAAAAAAAGAAAAGAAAATAGCGATCACGGTGTAAGATGCAAAATTCCAGCTCTGTATAGTTCTTCCTAGTCTGTCCCAAGCGTTCAGTTGGTTAAAAGGCAAAGTGAAGAATAGGCTCGATTTCCAGCCGCTTTTTCGGGAAAATGAGCCCGCGGTCATCCCCCCGAAAGCAGGAAAGACCGGACCCGAGAATACGGCGGAAATCGAGCCTAAGTGAAGAACGGTGATTGAAAAAACGCCCCCGTGCCAACTGACCAAACGTTTCCTGAGATAAATTTTTGAAAATCACGCTTAACTTCGCAAGAATTTTCGCTGTCAACCTCAGTAACTATCTATCATCATTACCTTTCAATATGAAACTCTTTTTATGTCCCTAGAAAACTTTGCAATATCTCAAAGTTCGAAATTAATCGCGAAAATATTGTTTCTTGGATCCTATAAAAGTAAATTCGCAATATTGTTTTACGTCCACAACTCCCTTATTCGACTCGTCCTTTTTGTTTAAATTCGCTGCTAAATCAAACAACAAAAAGTTTAATCTACTAATCGAGTTTGGTTCACTTGAGAAAACGATGTTTAATGACAGCGTGTGCAAAACGTTTTGTTGAACTCATTGTGCATGCCTTACCACACAATAGCGTGCAATTATTACACTGTTATCTGTGTTCCGCGCGGTAGTGAATACAGAAATTACCCTATATACCTTATCATATCTTTCCTACATACGGAAAGGGAAAACCGGCAATCAGACCAGAAGCTGGCTCCCTTATCCAATCCCCTGACCGACATCACAAACCGCGCAAATAAAGCACCCAGGCTTCCATCCCCATGCGGATATGCCGTTGTCCCCACACTGAGGAATTTGCCCGGGGGGGGGGGGGGGGGGGGGTACTTGGACCAATCTTTGTTGGGTATGTGCCGCTGGTCTCTCAGAACCCCTACCCCATTTTAGTATCACCCAACTAGTGGACTAATGCAAATCCTGCATTTTGATTGGCTACGCTACTAGAGGACTATTGCTAATAGTCATCGAGTAGCGAAATTCGTGACGCTTTCTTTCGTTTTATTCCCAAATAAATCTTTCTTCAGCTTGCATTTGCTAACTTTAATATTGCTTTTTTCTGTCCGACTAGTTGGGTGATACTAAAACAATTAGACCCTTCGCCCTCAAGGGCCACGGGTCAATAGCCCATTCGGCTTCGCCTCATGGGCTATTGACCCGTAGCCCTCGCGGGCTACGGGTCTAATTGTTAAATAGTCATATTCTATGGCCAATTATAGACCCCATCTTAGTCACTTTTGGGGAAATGTAATTTTCACGACCCCAACTTAGTCACTAATGGGAGCCGTTTGTCAAATAACAGCAATGAATACGGTAACATTTTTTTCAGCGAATCTTTCCGTTTATAAATCACAACTTGCCAGATTTTTCTTACTCTCAAAATCCTGCAAAAGTGTGACCCCATTCTAGTCACCCTATAAAAAATGCTTGAAAAAGCGACCCCATTATAGTCAGTCCTGTCGTGAAAATGCGACCCCATCCAGCGGCACATCCCCATTAGCGAGTTTGCCTTTTGGGGGAGGGTCGAGGGTCGAGGGAACTACGTCGAGGGTCGAGGGTAACTACTCGAGGGTCGAGGGTAACAAGTCGAGGGTCAAAAAATCTCAAAATAAAAAAAAAAAAATCTGAACAAAAATAAATAAAAATAATAAATAGGTAAATGGGAATAAAGGAAATGACAGGCCTGCACGGACTCCCCTATGTGCCTTTTGTGGTCGCGTCGCATTAACACCTTCAAATTATATCTTTGCTCCAACAAGCATGTCTTTAAGAGATTTACCCTTTTTGAAAGAGATGATCGGGGGAGTTTTAAAGATTGTTTTCAGCAAAGTCTGATTTTGTATAAGGCTCCATTGTTCCATCAGTATTTGTTTAACATTTTTAACAGCCGGGTGGTATGTGGTGACAAAAGGCAAAATCCTCTCGTGACTTTTTTTCTTTTGTGTAAGTGCCGATTGTCTAGAGGCAAAGTTGACCTCTGACAAAGACCTTTCTATGATGTTTTGGGGGTACCCGCGTGCTTGGAGGCGTTGTTTGAATTTCACAAGGCTCTCTTCAAACGTTTTTTTTTCGAAGAGTTTGTCCTGAGCAATCTTATTGCTTTGCCTTTAATGAAACCATATTTGACGCCAGGTGGGTGGCACGAGGCAAAGTGTGTAAATTGAAAAGTCTCGGTCGGCTTGAAGTGTGCTTTGATGTCCAGGATGGAGTCTGTTTTTAATCTTTCCCCCTTAAACACTGTGGTATCGAGGAAAGTTATTTCGTTCTCTGATATTTCGGCCGTGAATTTGATGGTAGGGTGGAATTTGTTGACCTGTTCAATAAACCGGTCCACGTCTTTTTTATCATTGTGACCCACTATAAACCTAAAACACCGATCGTTAAAAACACGCAAGATAAGGTTCATGGGATCATTGACCAAATGCATCGGGGCAAACACATTGATGACATGACCAAAAACTGGCTTCTACAAACTCCCAATCCGCCGAGAATACCAATATTCTATACGCTTACAAAAATCCATTAACCAACACCAGTCTAGTCTTCTTCGCAGCCGTTGTTTGAGCTCGTCACGCAACGCTCCCTCCCCCAGAGGAGGGAGCATTGCGTGACGAGCCCAAACAACGGCTGCGAAGGAGACTAACACCGGTCGGAAGGCCAATAATCTCAGGTTGCGACGGCCCGACTGAGAGAATATCATCATTTGTGGATACACTACTCCAGCCTATCGCACAAACACAAAAGTCCTATATCAAGGACACAACCGATTTCATAAATTTTATAGAAAAAACAAAGATAGGCAAAGATACTATTTTAGTATCAATGGATGTTTCAAGCTTGTACACAAATATACCACAAGAGGAAGGAACGAATATAGTATGCGAAGCATTCGAAAAGTTCCACAACTATAGCACACCGATCCCAACACACTACCTTAGGGAGATGCTTGGCTTAATCCTAAAGGAAATTTCGTTTCAATTCAATGGCAAACACATGGAACCGCTATGGGAACAAAAATGGCAGTATCATTTGCCAATATATTCATGGCGGAAATTGAAACGAAATCAATTCTACAAAGCGATACCAAGCCAAGAGAATGGAAACGTTACATTGATGACGTTTTCTCCCTTTGGGACAATGATAAAAAAGACGTGGACCGGTTTATTGAACAAGTTAACAAATTCCACCCTACCATCAAATTCACGGCCGAAATATCAGAGAATATCGATACCACAGTGTTTAAGGGGGAAAGATTAAAAAAAGACTCCATCCTGGACATCAAGCCGACCGAGACTTTTCAATTTACACACTTTGCCTCGTGCCACCCACCTGGCATCAAATATGGTTTCATTAAAGGCGAAGCAATAAGATTGCTCAGAACAAACTCTTCGAAAAAAACGTTCTGACGTTTGAAGAGAGCCTTGTGAAATTCAAACAACGCCTCCAAGCACGCGGGTACCCCCAAAACATCATAGAAAGGTCTTTGTCAGAGGTCAACTTTGCCTCTAGACAATCGGCACTTACACAAAAGAAAAAAAGTCACGAGAGGATTTTGCCTTTTGTCACCACATACCACCCGGCTGTTAAAAATGTTAAACAAATACTGATGGAACAATGGAGCCTTATACAGAATCAGACTTTGCTGAAAACAATCTTTAAAACTCCCCCGATCATCTCTTTCAAAAAGGGTAAATCTCTTAAAGACATGCTTGTTGGAGCAAAGATATAATTTGAAGGTGTTAATGCGACGCGACCACAAAAGGCACATAGGGGAGTCCGTGCAGGCCTGTCATTTCCTTTATTCCCATTTACCTATTTATTATTTTTATTTATTTTTTATTTTTATTTATTTTTTCAGATTTTTTTATTTTGAGATTTTTTGACCCTCGACTTGTTACCCTCGACCCTCGACTAATTACCCTCGACCCTCGACGTAGTTCCCTCGACCCTCGACCCTCGCCCAAAAGGCAAACTCCCATTAGCCCATTTATAGGAAGTGTCCCCCCCGGGGGGAATTTGTAGACCTTTCTCAGTCTCCTTTCAGCTCCTTTGGATCAACACGCATCTGTTCTTTATATTACTTTGAAACGAGCGTTGCGTGACAATTCAAATAGCAGAAAGATTGCGTGATGAACCGAAAGGGGCCAACTTGGTGTGAATTTTATTGAACATGCCTGTGAGGAAAATGAAACTAGCGAGTTTTGCCAATTTCGGCTTCCACCCACATCATAATTGTAGGGCTGAATCTCAAGTACAGATGATTGGGAGGAACAAATAATCATATTATAGCCTGGGTATTGTGCGAACTTGACATGTAGACAACTTTTTTTAAACGGCAGAGATCTCCGACTGCTGAAAAGCCTCCAGCAAACAATGGTGCACTGGGTACAATGGATAGAAACTATAACGCATACCACCAGGAGCCATAATGCCCGATTATGGCGTGAGGTGAAGTGAAGTCCTTCTGATACCACACAATGTTACGAAGAAACACGAAATTGCTGAATAAAAAAACATTCGGTGTCTCTTACTGTGCTTTATACTTCCTCCTATGCCGGAAGTTGTTGATGTTGGTGACCTTCTACTACTGTCACGTGATCACCAAATCAAACATGGCGGACGAAGAAGAAGCCGAGCCTCGACGAGCGGATCCTTATGGACCCCGGCTGATTGAGTTACGGCGGGGTGAAAATGGATTTGGGTTTAACGTACGTGGGCAGGTATCAGAAGGGGGACAACTGAGGTCTATAAATGGCGAGCTGTATGCTCCATTACAGCATGTGAGCGCTGTGTTGGAGAGCGGACCTGCTCATAGTGGAGGCGTTCGGATTGGTGATCGAATCCTTGAAGTGTAAGAAAGCGTTCTTTGTGTAATTTTGTCGTAGGGGTTTCTGTTTCGAGGTATCAAAGGTCACTTGAAACAGCGATGCTGCAGTTTATTCGATACTGCAATGTTAAATATGAACAACTTTATTCCTTGAAGCTAACCGTATTTATAAGTTTGATTGTTTTTAATGCCCGTCTGATCTGCTTCTCATGTTGCCAGATGTTGCCAGTTTATCTCTTAGAACACTGATAACAAAACCTCACTTATTTCTTTTGTGACTTTGTTTCTAGATCTAGTTTTTCTTTATTTTTAATATTTCCCTTTGTATCTTGGTTTTGCAAGTTATGCGACAATTATTGACCATTATTACAATGCAAGTTTGATCCTCTATGGGAAAAATTGAATTGTTAGTCGTAATTGTGGTCAACTGGAACTAATTGTGTAAATAAATCGATGTTAATGTAAAGTAAACTGGATGTGGTGGCTCCAATTTAATACAAGGACCAAGAGGCAAGAATGAAGATTGATTATAATGCACCTGTCAATGTTAAGCCCCAGGGGGTGGGGGGGGGGGGGGCAGACCCAGGGGGTTTTGACATTTTCCGGAAGCTAAAGTCAAATTCCCCACCCCTGGGCACCTAGTGAATGTCAAATTTGCCATATATCCACTTAAATTTCTAACCCAGCAGATCATTTTAGATGTCACAATCCCTACCCTGGGAGAACTTCATGATGTCAAATTCCCGTGGGTAGCCCGCCCCCCCACCCTGGGGGTTAACATTGATAGGTGCATAACGTCATCGACTGTAACACTACTAAATTGTCATTGACCAACAGCCATGCATAAAAATTCCACATGTTTACCACTGAACACATGGTGATGAATGGTATTGATCTTATTTTTCTTAAGTGGCTTCATTAATTTTGTAGTTTGACAGGTGTGATTGTCACGTAGGGTGGACAGACAGTGTCTTGATTGAGAAGGACTGTTGTTTAGTGACAGTTTTTGTCTATCACCACGGCTTTAGTTACTTTAAAGGGACTTGAGCTATGTAGAGGAAAACTGTCTGAATCACGTGCAAAATGTCATAAACATGATAAATTTTGATGCGCGAGAAAAGATTAATCTCCTTGAGTTTATCACTATCATTTTCTCTCCAAAGTCAACAATAGATTGGTTAAGAACGAAAGACATTGCATTCTTTTGCAATATTTAAATTGGTGATTTTTTTTTTTGTGAAATTTACATGAATTTGTAATAGAAGCATGATTGTAATGAATGATGTTGCATATAAAATTCACGTGTTTACTCCGTTTTGCTTGTGCATTCAGACAGTCTTTCTCTATATAGCGCGAGTCCCTTAGAAGTAACCAAAGCCATCACCACTGTGTATCTTCAGTTTGTGAAATTGCCTGGGGGCAAAACAATACTGCTGAAGTGGTTTAGAATTTGGTAGACTGTTATTTATTTGTGTTATGATTTCCAGCAAACAATACTGTAAAATTCCGGTTACAAACCCTGGGCTTAAAGTTATACAACTTCGTAATGGGTTTTGGGCAGGCTTATAAACGGAGGGGCTTATATCTGGGGGGGGGGGGGGGGGGGGGTTATAAGTGGAATAAAAAAAACAATTCGAAAGGAGCCACGGCAGTGTTGATCAAAATATGTTTTTAAGTTGAAAAGTCATAATAAAGTAATATTTAATTATCTTATTATAGGAAATCAACATTTGTATTAATTAAGGTATTGGAAATTAATGCAAAGTGAAGGAAAAATTACTTTCCAATAAAGGAAATTAATGCAAAAGAGGTGCTAAAATTTCAAAATGAAGGAAATTAATGCGACCACACAAAGAAAAGAAACTTGTAGAGACAACAGGAGCAAATTTAATGTAATACACTGTTATACACTGTTATATTTAACAAGTTAACAAAATTCAAAACCGAAATGAATTTCACCACTTCGAGCATTCTTTTCATCTTTAACGATACCGGTGGACCTCCACCCTGAAAAGACGATTCTAAAAAATATCCAAATTAACACTCCACTTAATTAATGGCACGGAAATTAATGCTCCATTAAATTAAGGGCATGGAAATTAACGTTCACAAAAATTTACGCAACTTAAATTAACGCGAAGCGTTAATTTCCTATAATAAGGTAGCACTGATCAGTACTGTCATCCAGCACAGGGGGGCTTATATCCCAGGGGCTTATAGCCGGACATATTATTTTTTTTCAGGTAGATGGGCCTATAACTGGGGGGTGGGGGGGTTATAAGCAGGGGGACTTATAACTGGAATTTTACGGTAGTCTTTGTCACAGATAGCCTGTAAATTACATGTATTAGTAAGAAGTAGTCACAAGTTGAGAATGATTTTCTACTAAGTTGGACTGAAAAGCTGGTCGAGCTTGCTCATAGGTAATGAAGTCTCTTTGCCCCCCCCCCCCCCCCCCCCCCCACATAAATGCATTTGGTGATTGGAGAATAACTAACTTTACAGTTAAATTCTGTTTTTCTTAGGAATGGTGAAAATGTGGAAGGTGCTACTCATAAACATGTAGTGAACCTCATAAAGAAAGGAGGAGATAAATTAACATTAGTTGTGATATCCGTCAGTCAACAAGAGGCAGAAAAACTAGACAGTGAGAGTTCATCGGGAGGGGAGTATTATGATTACTCTGACAAGCGAGCTGTACCGATATCCATACCTGAGACAAGACAAGTTGGTAGCGGCAGTGAAACATATGTGGTGAGAAATATGCATTGTAGCTTGCCTTTATCTTCACTTGTTATCACATCTGTTGTTCTTATTAAAATGTTCTGGTAGCTATCAGCGCATGACTGCTATACCGCCTTGATTTGTTTGAGGGAATCTATTTTCTCTTAAAACAAGGTTCAATTAATGTTAATTTCGTAGAGGATGAAAATCTAATATTCTGGGAAATTTATTTTCTTAACATACACGTCACATAACATTGTCACAATAGGCTGACCAGTTGGAATTTGTAGTTTGAATCAGGGAATTTTGTGTGCCTGCAGACTAAAGGATCATCTAGAACTGATGCACTGACTACTGCAGCAAACTGAAGTCTGCTTTACATAAATGTATATGTTACATTAAAAAATCACACTTCTTTGTGATATAACAAGTATATATTGAAAGTAAATACATCTATTCAATATTTGAGAACATTCTTTTGTAGGTGTATAATATATATTTTGGGGACAAGCATATTTGTTCCAGGAGATACAGAGAATTTTCTAATCTGCATAACCAGGTGAGTCCCTGGTAGAAATTCTACACAGGATCCTAATATGATATTACCCTAAGTTTATTAGTTCCTGTAAGATCCCATTCAACAGCCTATCCTATGGGATCCTATATAAGATCCTGCCCATGATCTACGTAGGATCCTAATATGATACAATCCTAAGTTTGTTAGTTCCTGTAAGATCCCATTCAACAGCCTATCCTATGGGATCCTATATGAGAGCCTGCCCATGATCCATAGGATCCTGGACAGGATCCAATGTGTTCCTTTGTTTTATGTTCATTAGCATAAAATTATATTACCATACAGGAAAATACCAATTGGTATCAAGGGTAAAATTGAACCACAACATGAACGTGATCATTGATCATAAAATTGATAAATAAATTTGTGAACCAGGTTGATAACTGTACACAAGGTCGTACAGAGATGCATGCAAGACTGTAGCTAAGATATCATGTTTTATTTTTTTAAATTTTTTTTGGTATTGCAAGACAGCATATTTGCCTATTTGTACATTACATCAACATTTTTTGTCTCTACTGTATATGATTTACATATTTACATCTCTTATTGGGCTTTTAAAGCAATTTGAGATTTACCTTCTTTCATTTCAGTTAAAAAAGGAGTTTAGAGATTTCCAGTTCCCAAAGTTCCCTGGAAAATGGCCTTTCCATCTGTCTGATCAACAACTAGAGGCTAGGAGAAAAGCTCTAGAGTCTTACCTTGAACAAGGTCAGATTTTATTTCATTGTTTTTTGTTAAATCATAGAAAATAGACAGAAAACCTGGAATTATGGCACCCAAGAAACTTGAAAGCAACTCATGTACGATTAAACTTCTCAACTCGCGAACTTACATGTGATTGCACATTGAAATTAACAACTTTGTTTCAATGTTCACAGTTTGATTGACAATCAGTAATGAAATTCCCAAGTTCGTAGCAAACTTCAGAAATTTCTAATGAGCTTCGAAAACTGTTTGTCAAAAGTTTTGTGAAACGCACTGTAATTCATTTCTCAGTTTGCTGTAAAATAAGCAGATTAAATGGCAATGCAGGTCCAAACTAACATGCCTATAATATTATTTGTTGCAGTAAATACAGTGAGAGTAATAGGAGAATCAGAGGTTATGGAAGAATTCCTCAAATCCTCAGAAAACCATGCCACGGTACTTTTTACATTTCCAGTTTGACCTAAAACAACTTTAAATCAGTTCACTCTCTGCTGACAGTTTTCATTTATTTCCAACATTTGTTTTTAGCAAGACGAAGAAGATGAAGGTGATGGATCAATGAAAGTTGAGTTAAGAATATTTTCACCAGATAATTCCATCACAACTGTGGCCGTGTTGAAATGCGACAAAACAGATGAAGTGTATCAGGTACACATAGCGTAATGAAATGTATGAACGGCAGTAATATCAAATTCTGTTTATGTTAAAAGAGTGTTTCTGTCTCAGGAAGGAAGAAATTTCCAAGGGGCAACTATCAGACCAATAGTTCTGGGACAAAAACACTCTATAGTCTTAATTGCTCACCACTAACTTTTTCTTCTCCACACCCATTCAAAAGTGAGCATCTTGAAATATTTTTAATTTTTTGGGATGAAATCTAACCTGAAAGCTGAAATGTAACAAAAAAACAAACCCAAACAAGAAACCCACTAAATGTAGATAAACAATTTATTTGTCAGCCAGCTCGCTTGTTTATGAGTACTATATATCTATCTAGGTATTTTCCTTGTCACTCCACGGATGAACACTATAGCGTCATTTGATCAATTAAAACCAATCAGATCTAGCATCAGAGGAAATTTAGTGGTGAACTATATAAGGCTGTAGAAAGCTTTGAATGGGCTAGATTGTACTAATTTTAGTTGTTTTGAAATTAAATGAAACATCAACCAGATAGAGTATTCTGCTGTTCATTTGGTTACAGTACAACAGCAGAAAAAACAGGAGGAGATATTACCTCAAATGCCATAAATGATTGTCCTGTTTTTAGGTCTTGATATTTCTGTATTTATTTATTTTGTATCTATTTATTTTTTGGAGAGTCTGGTGTTTGATGCAGGACATAATTAAAAAAGGGTTTAGCTTTAATGTTTGGGGGTATAAAAATTGCCTCTTTGTTTTGGGTGTCAAATTATATCCCCTTCCCACTTGTTATTTTGAATTTCTGTGTCCCCTTCTGTAATTGACTTCTGTTTATTTTCATATTTCTGACACAATTACTATTGATCTCTTTTTATCTCTTCAAGGCTTTGGCAGAAAAGCTCAATCTGGGCAAAGAAAGTGTTGCAAATTTTGCTCTTTTTGAGATTATGGATGATGGTTTTGGTAAGTTAACAAAAAATACAGTAGTGCATATATTATTTCATCCTGTCAAATTTTCTTTAAAATGTCTAAAGGGAAACTAGTTTTAGCTCTTAAGAAAATAAGGTAGCTTTCTGCAGAAAAAATTGGAACAATTTTGGTCTTTTAAGGTACATGTAACCCTTAAAGCACCCTAGTCGACCACGCCTTCATTTCACACAGAGTGTGTGTAAGTGAAAGAGATACCCGTGAAACTGCTAAAGGTAATAAAACAGACTACCAGAAACACATCTTGTGGTGACGCAATAAGATTTTGCTTCACCGTGCAATTTTCATAATTTGATGGCATGGAAATTGACAGCAGCTGACGAGGGTCCTTTAAGGTAGAAAATCACATTGGATTCTTTTTATTTGATCAGTGTAAGTAAGGGAAGGTGTTCTTTTAATGGTCTGGTGGCAACCATGCTTATGTTACTAGTCCTGAGAATATGCCGATACACCAAGGCAACATCTTTGGCTGATGATGTTCTACATTCTCCTCACCTGTTTACTTGACAATGTATTGACACTCTAGGGAGAAGTTTGATGTTGACCAATGCTGTGAAACTAAAGATTTTGATCTATAAATCCCATACTGTGCATAACACTTTGCTAATTTTACAGGGCTTCACTGTTTCTCATTGACTTCTTAACTGAGAGAACATTTATTATAATTGGGTCATTTTGTTTCCCATTACAGAACGAAAACTTGAAAGTAAAGAGTTCCCTCACACTGTGTACATTAGAAGTTATTCTGCACTGTCAACAACTTCTCTTGCATTAAGGAAATGGATTTTTACTCTAGCAAGGGTCTGTAATATGTTGCAGATTTTTAGTTATTTAATTTGTTGCTTGGACAGTCAAAGTGTGTAACTTGGCCATGTAGGTCACTGACATGTCTCAGTAAAGGTGGGTTGGTCAAGTGGTTGAGGATGCTGGATTTGAAATCTGGAGGACCCTGCAGGTTGAAATCCTCCATCCTGCCACTAGCTGCAGTTGTTCTTGGTAGTCCCGAGTTCATCTCCTTAGCCGTGTGGTGTAGATAGTCAACTGGTCAGCCCACCCACCCAGTTGGGATTCTTAACACATTTATATGCTCTAGATATTTAAAATATTTGTTTCATATCTACAGTGTCCTCACTAAGCACAGGAGTGCTACATAAATCAATTGAAACTTAAGGTCATTCCTCTGAAATAGAACTGACAATAGATTTTCATTCAAACTTTGTCTATTGATTGTTCATCTTAAGGGAACCTAAATTTCAAAATAAAAAAGAGGGGTTCCCGTATTCGTTTGGGAGCAGGACAGGAAGACTTTGAATCTACCCCATAATATTTCCTTACAATATCAGCCTCCAGAAGAGTGTCATTTGAACCGTTCAGTTAACGTTTTGTGGGAGCAGAAAAAAATAGGGAGGACAGACAATAGAAATTTGTCTATATTCACTGCATAGAAAGGAGGCGTTCACTGGACTCAGAAAAAGAGAAAAAATTGATAGGTCACCGCCAATGTTAAGGAGACGAGAACGAACGTCACAACGAAAGAACTTCAACAGCAGTTTTTAATACAACCAAGATGGCTGACATAAAAACATAACACGATCTTTTATGGCGCGAAAACATGCGTGCGCATACCACAATACTAATGCCGCAGGAACTGCCTGCTGGCGCAACCTCTTCTCTCCTGTAAATGGTAGCGAACTGACAAACTGTACCGGTACATGGGCAATGAAAATATCAACTAAACCAAGTAAAGTGCATGTTAATTACGACAGACTAAACAAATGTCTCAGTCTCTAGTTGTATCTTGTGAAAGTGTGAACTTAGAACTAAATGTGGATCTAAAGCTACCACGTGCACGTTTAGAATCTAACATAATCCTGCAAGTATGAAGGAGGTCTGCGCTGCCTTTGAGGTCTTGAATCAGGGAGGGCAGGAAAGTTGGGAGGAGACAACATTGGCTGATCTGTGGCAGTAACGCTTGTGCTTAACTCATCTTGTTCAGCGACTGGGGCAGGTGAGCTACTGGTGGTATTAAGTGGTGGGTCATCACTGGTGAAGGATGGGACTTGCTCCTCGTCAGACGGAATGGTGATGAGTTCTGGAGGTGCAGGGGGAGCTAACATAGGATGTACCGGGGCTGGGAACACCGCAGGAGTTACTGGAGGCTCGTCGTTCATGTCTGGAAGAGGTGGATGGCTTGGAGGGCTGGACACAATGACGGAAGAGGGTACAGAATAGCATTCGGACAGTTTGACTTTGTAAGAAGTGGCTCGTAGTTGTGAGCCACGAAACTTCTTCACAAAACACCAAGGGGTGTCGATGGAGACAACGACATAACGATCACGGGCGCGTGACTTGTCCTTGTCAGAGAAGAGGTAGACAATATCTCCAACTTGTAGAGGTGGCGTGTTCGCGATGAGACCGCATGGGTTCTTGGATTTCTCGCTATAGGCGTGGTTAGTAGAACGATGCTCGTGCCTATCTAGTATGAGTTGGTAATCTGATAACGGCAACTGCTCATGTGTGAATTGGTTGCGTTGGGTCCACAACTCGAGAGAAGATAGGCCCGAGAAACAAAGGCGGGAGTTAAGACGTGCAGTAGCCAGAGCGAGGCCAACTTCACCTACTGGTCCTCCACCTGGTTGCTGTCGGAGGAGCTCTTCTTCAAGTTCGCGGACAGCCTTCTCGGCGACAGGGTTGTGGTTCTTATTCTTAATACGGCCGACATCGATTGAGACGTTTAAGTGTCCAAGTGAGTCGTTGTTGCTCAGGGATGAAAAACCAGGAGCGGGATCAACTCGTATAACGGCTCTAGGACCATCAAGAGGGTGTAAACCGACGATTAGCTTAGTGAGGGCATCACGTAGGGTATCGTGCTTTTCGTCAGGTATCAAGCAAGATGCAGTGAGTGACGTGGAGCACTCTCGGAGAATGAGGATGAACTGACGGTGGCGCTTTATTACATCAGCGGCGAAGGAGATTCCTATCACTACGGGAGGGTCATCGGAGGATTGGGATACTAAGGTGCTGGGAAACGACTTAAGGGAAGCACACGTGTGGCAGGCAGATGTAACACGGGAAATTGCGTCGGTCATATCAAGGGCGAAGAACTGTCGTTGAAACACCATTTGGAGCTGATGGCGGGAAGGGTGGTTTAGTTTAATGTGGAGGGCAGTTAGAAGACCATCCAGTACAGAACGGGGCACAATAATTGCTTCGGAAGCAGGAACGAAAGGCTTGGAGTGTTTAACTATGAGAACTCCGTCACGGGCAATAGAGGTGCAGCTGAGATACCTCTTGACATCGCGAATATTGGTGATCTTCTTTGAAGGGCGAGTGCCTTGTTTGAGGTGGGCATGAACCCTTCGAAGGTCGGGGCAGTCGTTCTGGATCTGTAGCCATGCTGATCTTGTGGTGAACGGGAGGTTGGACTTCTTATCGAGAATGTCCTGAAGCGAAACGCTACGTACTACTGAGTCTTCCATTTCGTGGACAAAGGTGCAAATTTGGCAAGTAGGCTCACTGCAGTCGGGGGCGTTGCGACTGGTGAAGTCAGATGGAAGGTTGGCCTTACCAGCCAAATGTTGTAGGCTGACTTGGTAACGGCTGACGGTCATTAGGAAGGAAGTCACTCGAGGACTGGCCGAGAATTCGCCGCGGCATAACTTTTCAATTGCTTGGACACATGGTTTGCTGTCAGTTAATACGGTCGTAGGCTGTTGCGACTGGATGATGAATGGAGAGAAGTGCTTGACTGCAGCAGCAATGGATAAGGCTTCGACCTCGCAGGGGAGCCAGGTGACTTGGTGTTTCCGCAACTTGGCGCTGTAGAAGCCAGCAAGGTAAAGACGACTGTCACGGGTAACATACAATGTAGCACCAAGGCCCCTCTTCGTGACTGAGCCATCAGTTACTATCCAAAGAATGTCAGAAGGACGAGGTAGGACGATGGATTTGTGTTTGGACAGGTACTCCTGAGCAGACTTGAACCTAAAGGTGAGGTTCTCATCCCAAAGCAGCTTGTCGCTAGACTGGAGGCCTGTGAGGGAGCTCTCAAGGGGGTCTACTATGTCGGAGCAGTTTGGGAGTACGCGACTGAGTACTCTATAGGCTCCAATGAAGGAACGGAGGCCTTTCACACTTTGGGGAGGAGGGCATGACTGTAAGACGGCGATACGATGAGGGCTGGCTGATAGCTTGCCTTGGGACCAGATCCAGCCAAGGATGGTGGTGGTCTTGGGGCAAATGACAGTCTTCATAGGGGACAAACGGAGGTTACAACGGTCGAGCGCCTCCAGTACCCGACTCCAGTTGGACAAGAGGGTTTCGGGTGAATCGCCGCCACAGTACAGGTCGTCCGCGAGCTTAGCTACGCAACCTTCTTGAATTAAGTCACCCAAAACACGACACATCAGTTCCTCGAGTGCAGTTTCGGAGCCAGGCATCCCCATTGCTGATCTTGTGTATACACGGATTCCACGGAAGGGGGTGGCTACGCCGCAGTACTTTAGAGAAGACTGGGCGAGAGGGATCTGGTAGAACGCTCGGGTGAGATCAGTTTGGATCATGTAGCGCCATGGTGCGATAGTGCGCAAGGTTGTGTCGACGTCTGGCATTAGAGATGGCTGTGGTTTACTGTAGCGTGCTACGTCGGCGAATGCAGTCACAAGTCGGTGACCACCGGATGGCTTTTTTACAAGGAATGACGGGTTAAGATACTCGACGGTTATGCCTAGGTCCTCGGGGCGACGGAAGACCTGGGCCTGTTCCAGCTCGTCGAACTTAGCTTGGAGTTGAACCAGATTGTTGCGGGAGTACTGAGGTACGCGGCCTTTCCGTTGTGGGGGCTGTACGGGGCCCATATTCACGGTTGCTTTAATGGGGCCAGCAGCGCCATTATAACCGGTTATGTCGGGATTGAAGACTCCGTCGTATTTCTGCAAGAGCTGTTGAAACTTAAGACGAGTGGCATCTGGAAGCAATTTGTCGGGGTCTAGGGACACGGAAGACGAGAAGGGAGGTCGACTGTGTGGCTTCACTGGAAGTGAGGGAGAGGTGGCTGCTGGGTTGGGGGACGGTGAAGGTGCAACTGCTGTGGGTAGGATCTCACTGAGGTGCTCGTGGCGGCTGATGGCTTTCGGCTCGTTGGAAGAGTTGGTCAAGCGGATTTTGGATCCAACTGCTTCTATAACTTGGGGTTCAGGCCAAATGCAGGTGGGTTTGGTGTGTTTTGATATTGGGGTGTCTGTGCGTGGTTGGAGTGCAAGTACGCAGTCGTCTCCTAGGTCGGAAGGGACGTCCAGTTCCACGTATTCACCAGGCCAAACAACTGTTGCAGAAGAGGAGGCGCGTAGAACATAACTTTGTGCCCGTCGTATAGCATGAGAACCAGTTGAATCACTATCAGGGTTGTAGTGTATGACATCAGAGTCCTGGATACGTACTTGGCACAATGCAGGACGTACGGTGATGTCATTGGCAATGAGAAAGGGTGTGCCAGCCGGGACGTCAACATCTAAGTCGTCAACAACGAGGGCGTCAAGACCGAGTTGTTTGTCTGCTCGGGATAAGATGAGGTGATTTTCCCCGGCTACAGCTAAGGGAGTCATGCCGTCAGCTTGTAATGCTTGTTGGGAAGATTTTACAATGGTTGCACCAATTGAACGGGCCACAGAGGACTTGATCATACTAGTCTCGGCACCTGTGTCCAGGGTCAGTCGGAGTGGATGGTGCTTGTAAAAAGCCTTGAAGTGGGGTGACTGTTTTGTGCTGACACGGCGTGAAACGGTACGAGCTGCAGTGCGTAGAGGTGGATCATCCTCGTCAGGGAAGAGTGGGGGCTCATAGTCGGATTCCTCGTCGTCAAAGGTAGAGGTAAGGCGAGACCGAGAAAGGTAAGTACGGTCCTCCGGAGGTAAATATGAGCACGCACTTAGGAAATGCTGGTCATTGCGGCCGGCTTGCTTACATAACGGACAGGACTTCGGTCGCCTGTTGGGAGGCAATGCCTGTGAAGATGATTTGTAGGAGGAGCGAGGAGGTGGCTGTCTGAACCACGAGGCAGTGGCTTGGAGGATCTTGGTGTCGGCGGAAGAGCGAATCTCATCGAGAAGAGAGTCTAGAGCCTGCGAAATTTCAGGTTTCAGGGACGCTAGAGTTCTGGATCTTAACTCAGTTCCGTAGCGCTGCTTGACGAGGGCAGGTAAATCGGCATGAATGAGGCAAAGCCAGGTTAAAACCACAAAATTCTCAAGTGTGGGAGAAAGCTCCTCGTCAACGGTAACGACTTCACCATGATGGGTTATGTTGCCATTTGTAACAAGCAAATTATCTTCTGTGAAGGACATTAACCGTTGAAACAAGTCTTCAGGGCGTTCATCGACTTCAAGTTTAATGTTAGAGAAATCTAGGAAGTGAGCACCGGTGGATTGGAAGCCAAAGTGAGACCTTATTGCTTGCCAAATGGACTTGACTGAAGTTGTATTCTTCACAATAGTATTGCGTGAAATGACGGGGCAAAAATTTGCTATTTGACCTAACATGAGCTCAAGGTGTACATTTTTCTGTGCGGCGGTACGCCGGCGAGCTTCTGGCACTGCTTCCCCATCGGAAGTCAGCCCTCTATTGGGGGCAGTGGACGACTTTTTCTGCCATGTAAAAGTATCTGCTAAAAAGGGGGCGAAATTGGCGTCTAAAGACAGGGAATACTGAAGATTCTGCCGCCAAGCTTCAAATGATGTGATACTTTCATTCTTTGTTAGGGACCACTGTTTCGGGGCTCTACTTGAATTCATGTTAAACACAATAACAGTAAGGAACAGTGAAGTTATACTTTCCTTACAATGAGAAGGCTGCTCAGAGTTCACTCGACCATAGGATAGGTAGACTCGTTGTTGCTTAGGCCAGCGAGACGACACTCGGGCTCCTGAGGACGTGGGTTAATCGCCGCTGCCACCACGCCAATGTTAAGGAGACGAGAACGAACGTCACAACGAAAGAACTTCAACAGCGGTTTTTAATACAACCAAGATGGCCGACATAAAAACATAACACGATCTTTTATGGCGCGAAAACATGCGTGCGCATACCACAATACTAATGCCGCAGGAACTGCCTGCTGGCGCACCATGCTCGTTTATGAGAAAATGACGAATTACCTCGTGCACGAGCCAAGTTGAAAAGAAAAAACAGCCATTTTCTTAATGTGCACGTGCTGGTACACGTGTAAATTTATGCCCAGTAAGGATGCGCAATGCAAAACAGAGGAATGACCTTAAGTTATTTTTTTTATTTTCATATCCTTGGGCTACACCATAACAACACTGTATCAAAACAGCAAGCTGCTGCTATTAATGCTGACAGTTAATGGAGATGTGCTGTATTTAGTAAATTTGTTTGCAATGTACAAAATGACTTTCCAATAAGAGAAGACTTCCTTTGTGTAAAAACATGTGTCAAAGTAGCTTGAATTTTAGACAGGGTGTTGTAAAAGAAGTAAAATGGAATTTAGTAAACCAAAACTGAGTCAAATGACAAACAATGAACTGCGCCATGGACCATCCATAAGATTAGCCTTCTCTTGAGATTTGTGGAAAGGATTTTAAAGTGGTATTCTAAATTGGGTTGTTTTGTGGTTTGACAGGAAGTGCAGATGAACAATGACGACAATGCAGTAAACCTCCTTTATAGCCAGGTATTTATACGCTAACAGGGATCTTGTGTTACTTGGGAATTTTTTCGATCTGCATTTTTCTTTTTTTTTCATGTATTGATTTTAAAATTCAAAATATACTTATTGACATGGTGTAACAGATGTGTAAGTGCATTTTGTTTCTACCAAGCCAACTAAAGAGCGATTCCACTGGAAGTTCGCGCAATTAGTGCAAAACTTAATTACCAAAATCCACTCAAAGCACGGTAACATATTGTATAGTATTTGAAACATCTCAACGAATTCATTTCTATAAGTGACCCCGCAGTTAAATTCTAAAGCATTCTAGAGAACTTTAATGGCAAACCTTGCAAAAATACTTAAAACGCGTGTTTTTTGTTTTGAACTGATGTGAAACGTCCGTTTTAACTAAAATATGGATAGCTTCAAATTCATTTTTCTCTGGCAGGGTCAGGTTGAGAGCTAAAGTTTCAATGTATTTTAACTGTTACCCTGCGATGAGTTCTTTTTGGTATCTCTATTTTTGCCTTTTTTACTCAAATATTCAGCGGAAACCGTCTTAACTGTTTGCCTTAGTAAACAGACACACTGCAACCAAGGTAACCAATAAGGTGTCCCCTATAGGGTCCTGCACTACTGCCAGTCTAGTGTGTGTTTCCATGTCGCAGAGGCAGAGCTCTGTTCCTTCTTATCCATCTTGGCCTATCTTTTATTCATATTTATTACCTTGGTGTGCTGTGTAAACACAGCATTTTAGTTTAATTTCCAAACAAATTTACTAAACCAGCTGTGGTGATATTTTAAAACACAGGCAATAAGTGACTTAAGAACACGGAAGCTGTTACCAGGAAAAAACTTGCAAAAGCTCAAAGATCTCCAAGCAGGGAATAAAAAGAAAGAGGTACATGAACATCAAACTCAAAATAGTAAATCTCCTTACTGTTTGGTATATTTTCAGTTGTGAGAATTTAATAGTACATCAATAAAATATATCTAGTTGATGGTTTTCTGAATTCTCATCACATGTCTACTTGAGAATGTGTTGGTGTTGTAAGGAGAAATTAGGTGTTGATACTCTTCAGTTGTCAATTGATAAACAGTATACCATTCAATGCTTGGGCGTCACTGTATTTCTCATGTATTTTCTCCTTGGTTATGCATGACTTTTGAGAGTAGATTAAACAAGAAGTTCTGCTATAATGGCACTTCCCACATTTCCGACCTTTCAGACGTTAAATGCAAATTTGTTCTTGTGCAGTCATGGCACATTGTGGAGTTAGCCGTCTCCCAAATTAAACATTCTAGAAAAATTTATGGAACCAAAATGTACGTTGCGAAATATGACATAATTTGCTAACGTTTTAAGAGAACATTCTCAGCGAAAGTGAAACATTTTAGGAAAATACGCTGGTTGTTTATCAGCTGTTATCACTTTGATGGTTGACTGACAACTGTGCATGAGCATGGCCAGGCTTGCCCTTTTTTACCGGAACTTCTTGTAAAAGTTGAAAAAAATGTTTTTTGTCATATTCAGAAGAATAATGGTCTACAGGGTGTATATCAGTCAGATGATAACTGCTGAGGTAGAAGAGACTTGTGGAAGCCATGAGTCATTCACATGAGAACATTTCCAAGATGCTGCTAATTATTCCTGTTAATAGCTAAGACTGTTTTAGGCCTCTATTTCTCTTGCTCCCTGCTCCCCACCCCCTAGCACCTTCCATTTTGCGCTGGCGTCCAGTTTTCTCGCCGTTCTTTCTCCGCATTCAACAACGATCGAAGAAAAATGCGAAAAAATAGAGGGCTGTGAACAGCCTAGTTCTAGGCTAAATCATGGCGAACAGACAAAATTAGACAGGCAAGCAAAAAAGGACAAGAGGGTCACATTGAGAAAGAAATAATGATAAACTGTTCTAATAAAACAAATTGAAATTGTCACCAAAGGTTAGCTTTACCTTACCTTACTCTTTGCAGTACCTTGATGTTGCTAGAACACTGGAGGGATATGGAACTGTTGTGTTTCCTCACTGTGGGTGTGATGCAAGAAAAACTGGTCATGTTATTGTCTCAGTCAGTTTAAGCAATCTCCGATTACAAGCATGTTCTACTGAGGGCGAAAAAGAGGTCAGTATACTCTCTGATATCTGCGCATACGTAAACAGTCAACTCTTGCTTAAATTCCTTCGGTGGCTGTACAACAGACTTTGCTTTTTCAGTTCAGCTAGCACCTTTTCCCTCCAGACTCGTTACGAGAGATCAAACCCTCATCCTCCATTCCCAACGACTGCAGTTTCACCACTTTTAATAAGCTCGTCGTAGTCTAATATATTTAAAATACGTTAACAGCACTTTTTTGTCACACTCCGCTATTATGGAGAGTAAACGACGTCGCGAGCGTGTGGGCTATAAGGAGAGTTGACTAATGTGACTGTTTGGGGACGAGGTTCAAGTACCAAAAACTGTGGCTCAATGAACACGCTGGATTCCAAAAATTTGGCTTGATCTGATGTTTTTAATTTGCGGTAACGGAAAATCTGGTTTCATTGTTCAAAACATGCAAGTGTTTCATAAAATGACTCAATCTTTCGCTGTAAGCTGGACATCAAAATTGCTTAATCTCCACGAACCGATCGCAACGTTTCGTTGCAGCAAGTGTAATACGAAGTATAATCAAGTTCTACTTTTCGTAACGATTGCGCCCAACGTGCAAATAATTTTAATGGGTTGGCCGGGCGAGTGCACTAAGCAAAGTCTTGTGCATTTATCTCGTAACGGCGCAACAGAATCACGAGACGTATTGAACGAAACATTGGCTAGTGTAACAACACCTTTAGCTGCTGGGCCTCTGTAGTCCGTTAGTTAGACAATGTCTGGCTTTTTTTAACAGGAACAGGAACACACGTTCAACTGGGAGGAAGTAACCCAGTTTGAGGCTGATACCGAGGCAATGGCGTTCTGTTTTGAGTACCGCAGAGGAGACAAGAAACCTAGATGGGTGAAAATATATTCACAATATGTAAGTGCATACTTTATATCTGCTTTAAGAGGTTAAGAATGCTAGATAACTTGTGTATTTGTCTTCATGAGAAGGGGGGGGGGGGGGGGGGGGGGCTCTTTTGGTTAATATTACATGATAAAATGACCCCAGTTCTTTGTAACAGTTTGACGATTTGAACTGTTTTAGTACCAAGCTCATTTCATACTATTTCTTGGTAGGGTATTTGGAGTTGGCTGGGCTCGAGGCCGGGGTCATTATGTTATATTCTTGTGCAAGACACTTTACTCACACAGTGCCTCTTCAAGTACCTCTCAGGAGTATAGATGGGTACCAGCAAACCATTAGAGACACCTAACACAAAATGCTGGAAGGATGACTTCTAATGGACTAGCATCCCAATCTGCCTGGGGAGGAGAGGGATGGTGGGGGTGGGGGGGGGGGGGGGGGATATACACTCCAGTAGTGCAGTGCAGGCCAGCTTGGTCTGAGTGCAGAATCTTATTTGACGATTGTGTTTTAGATATTGGACAGGACTTTCTCTCTAATCAGTCTCTCTTTGTAGTTTGTGTTCATGAATGCGTGTGTGGACAGAGTCATGACCGAGATCGAATGGAATAAAAAGGTAACATTAACATGGACGTGCAAGCTTTACACCCCCCCCCCCCCCCACCTCTCACCCACAAAATAACTATCCTCGTTTTGCGCCAATTAAAGAATGTCAATAAATTCATAACTACGACTGCCTCGAGGAAACATCACTATGAACATAGTTCCTTTTAAAATCCATCGATCAACGTGTTACAGCAAGGAGCCCAAAAGTGTGTCCATTTTTAATTTATTCCCATCTTTCGTGCAGATTTAATCCAATCACAAATCAACTAAAAGCTGTCCTCGGCTTCCGATTGGATAATGACTGCATGAAAGAAGGTGAATTGATTAAAAGTGACTCCTTGGTGTAACGTCTTGAGAAAGGTAATATAAGTACATTTCAAGTCATTTCATCCAAAATTGTGACGCCTAAGACAATTAAGAAGAAAGAGAAAAAGTAATTGTTAATTCAGACTACTGTGAATACAAGGATTAAGTCTCAGTTGCTTTGTCACAGGACGGTATTTTACCATTATATCCTGGTGGAGTGGAAGGAACAAGACCATCGGAAGACTCAAATGAGAACACAGATTCACAGGAGACGGTATAGAAATGACATTGCTTCTAATATTCAAAGCATTTATTGCCAAAGTTTCTTGTAATGTTAACTCCCCTATCTCCCTCTATCCTTCTGCTCCTTAATTAAAGCTCAGTGGTTTTACGGTGCAGTTATTAAACAGAGCGTTTAATCCTGGTGGAATTAACAAGTATAAGTAATTATCAGTTTTCAGAAAAAGGACAACTTTTTTTAAGTTTGAAAAACATGATTCCAGGCAGTAAAATAAGCGCCAAGTTAGTTCACATTTCTGGGAATATTTCAATGAAGGCATTGTTTTTGTAGACGCCCTAAAATGACAATTTTTAGACAATTATTAGCGAATTTGCTGTGTGCTTTGACTCGTCAGTTTTACGGGCTCGGAGTCGTCAAATTACAGCATGACTCGCAGCAGTGAGCACATATACAAATTAAAGTGTATACTACAGATCGCAGACGATGCTATGTAGCTTGCTTTTTTGTCAGACACTGAAATTCCGCTCGTTCGAGTAATTTCCTGGTATGTGTTGTCTGCTTTCTACAGACTGTCAATTCATCATCTACCACCCAAAAGAGCCACACAAAGTCATCTGCCAAGAATAATAAATTTTCAATGCCTAAGACATCTTCCAAGAAGCTTCATTCGGCCATCGACGACGAGGACCTGTGAAGTGTGAGCTGTTGAACTGGGTTATTGTCAACTTCGAGTTCTACGCAGATTGCCATTTCCTGTCTTTGGAATCCTCGCAGCATTTCAACTGTAGTTTGCGTAGGACGTTAAATATTGAAACCTGATGTTAGTTCATGTGTAACAACTAGCGGTAGAAATGTTTTTAAGTTATAACGCGTAAGAGTTTGATTCTTCCTAAAGAAAGGTTACCTATTTTTCCTCAGAGAAATCTTGCAGAATCATTTGCTTTTCTGGTTGTTAGGCTGATGATAAATGCTGTAAACGTTTCAAATTGGACAGACATTGTGCAATCACACGCTCATTGGAAATGTTGTGATATGTGTAAATAAAAATAGCTATATTATTCATTTAATAGGGAATGTGTAGAATGCCTGTTACGTCCACTTATGTCGAGGATTGGACGCAAGTATTGTTTAATGAGTACTTCATGTTTGACTGGGTATTTGACATTTGCATATTACTTCATATTCGACAGAATTAGGTGTGTTTGGTGAACTTTTATTAATGAGGACACTTCGTGACGCCTATCATAAAGAACATGCGGCTCATTAGCGTTCAATCCTGGATATATCTGGTTACGACCTAACTGGGTAGCTTTCCAAGAGACAAATTTATGCGTCAAACAATCGTGAAAGTGTTCTGTATTTAGAAAAATAAAAAAATGAATTGAATAGATACAAAGAAGGAATACACTTAAAACTTTTACATCTAATAAACTACTGTTGAATATTTGTTACTACGAGTTAAAAATGCAGCACGAGGAGTAAAGCTGCAAGGTATGTCAATGTGTATATTACATTTGACTTATATTATAGTAATGCCAATGGCGCCCACAAAGGAAAAAGGAATTGCGCTAAGGGAAGCGAGAGTTAAGCGTATTTGTCATATGCGAGAATTTATCGAGTATCATAAGTTATATTTTAGTAAGAGGAATGGGTAAAAATCCTTAATTTGGCCTCTAGCCTGTTGATTAGATACTCACAGATCTTTGTACAGTAAAATACGTAGAAACACACTGTTCGACATTGACTTTGTAAGCGTTTCTTACCAGCCAGGATCCATTCTAGCGGTACGGTCCGGGGGACTGCCTTAACGCCGGGTACGACTGCCGTGTGATTATCACGCGACCGCGGTACGACTGTCGCACGTCAGCGGTACTCGACCGTGGTGCTGTCATGTGATTGTCGGAAAACTGCCACGGGATTTCACGTCCGAAAATAAATTTTGTACTTATACCATATAAAGACCAATAATAAAAGCTCTCTAGCTTTGACCGTGGATCACGTTCGTTGATCGTTTATTATCAGTAAAGGGTAATACTTATTCGCGGTTTGTTTCCTGCAGTGCGTTTGAACTATTAGTCGCAAGAAAAAGACTTGAGATTTCCACTGTCGTTTGTAAATTTTGGGAGGCGCGGTGGCCTAATGGTTATTGCGCTGGACTCTAGATCGAGCGGTCCGGATTCGAGCCCTGGCCGGGGCACTGCGTTGTGTTCTTGGGCAAGACACTACTCTCAAAGTGCCTCTCTCCACCCAAGCGAATAAATGAATACTGGCGAATTTTTGGGGCAACTTGACAGAATGCTGGGGAGTTACCTGCGATGGATTAGCACCATCCTGGTGGGGGAGGGGGAGGGGGAAATACTCCTAGCCGCGTTGATCTAGAAGCCGGAGTAAAGCGTCAAGAGCTATGAGCCAGTTGGGCTTAAGAGGCTTTTCTATGTGATCACTCGTATCGTCGTATAGAATACGAATTTATTCTGACATTACAGAAATAAGACCACTACATTATATTGTGAACCAATAAATATAGAGAAAGGTAAATGTTTTGTTTGGTTGTGAGTTATCCGTTAAAAAACGCTTCCCGCACAGAAAAACGACTGTTCCCGTTTTAATAGAGGCTTATTCTTAATATGCCTTCCTTTACTTTCCCTGCGTTGTTATTCTGCAGACTTTGAGCAGCAGAGTTCACCATTTTAAAGATTTTTGTCTTAAGGCCTGGCTAACCTAGGAAACATTGTTGCCGAAACATTTTTCCTTGTCATGTTTCCTGGGTGGCTAAATTAGCGGGAAACAAGAAAAATGTTTTGCTGCCCGAGTGGCTAAACTAGGAAACAATGTTTCAGGAACAAAATGTCACAGATGTGCGTAAACTAGGCAACATTGCTTCCATGAGATAAACTGAGCAACATATGTTTCTGAAGCAAAATTTGTGTCCGGGAAACAAAAATGTTTTTGACTTGAAGCAGAAACAATTTTTGTTGCCGTGAAGCAAAATTTGTTTCCGCAATATATGCTTCCCGCGTGGCTGAACTGGGAAACGTGCGTCCGCAACAATTAAGTTGTGTGTTTTCAAAGGCGAAAAGACCTTGGGTAAACGTGTTGACAGAATCTGTTGACTGATTTTACTCTAGAAGACGGACAGCGATTTAGGAAATAAAAGTAGTTTGATTTTGTCCGTCGATTTGACCGTCTATATTGCGTGGTCGACTCTACCGCTTTACGCCTAGCAAATGATCGTATCTCGGTGACTCAAAGGGGGTGTAGGACTAGCAAAGGAAATGTTGGTTTGTGGGAAATCGAAATGGCGGCAACAAAGAGACGCAGGGGAAAAGCGTTGAAAAAGCAAGCAGAAGCGGCCTGATCCAAGCTTTAACTCGTTTGCAAGTGTCTTGCTCTCACCACAATTGATTCCTTTGTTTATCAGGGGTTTTTGTCTTCTCTTCACATCTGGCAGCAGATTACTTGTCCATTTAGTTTTCACGCTGGATGAACAAATCGTCAGACAACTTATCCATCTAGTCGATCCGTTTAGTGTGAAAATGGCCAATGAAAAAGCATCATGCATACGGTGTACCAAAACACATTGTTCAGCTAACCTTACACCTTAGCTTGAATTGTACGACACGAGGACCAATTACCATTACTGATATGCTGCTCTAAGAAGTTTCATTGTTTTCGGTTTAATGCGTGCAGAGTTGACTGATTTACATTTAAGAGATTTGTAATTGTAAAATTGTAACTAGTGATATAAACCGCCGCTTAACTTGGGTTTAATGCGAATATTTTGTTCGCGTTTTAAGCAATTCAAACGCTCTATGCTCATTTCACGAAGCTATGTTTAGCGGTGTTTTGTAAATTTTTGGGTGATTTTTGGGGATGGATTAGGATTAGTAAAATTTGGAGAAATAAGAAATATTTAATGTGATTTTAAAATTAGAATTTGAAGTTAACAATTAGTAGATACACCCAAACAGTCCCCTGACAACCTGTTGTGCCCTTGCGTGGGGGTCAACTGTTTGTTGGTGTGTCAAAAACAATTTTCTTTCTTCTATCCCTTCTTTAAACCTCTCACTCCAGTGAAAATTTCACTCAAATTCAGGTTAAGTCCCTCCATACACTAATTTACTTTGACCTAATTTTTAAGGCAACGTTATGTTATTTTCTTGGCAAATGTTTCTTCTGGGGGGCAAGAAAATAACGGCGGCCATATTTGCATTGTCTGGGACTTCTAGCCTGTGAGGGTATATAATTCATGTTAAGACACCATATAGTCGCCCTGCAGCTTTGCTTGCAGTTAACATTTATTTACTGCTGTTTGCTTGCAGTTAGCATTTTACCCTGTAGTTTGCTTTCGGTTAGCATTTATTTACTGCAATTTGCTTGCGGTTAGCATTTATTTTGTGGTTGGGCGACTATATGTTTTTCATTGTTGGCGGCCATGTTGACTTACCATGAAGTATATGCCGTTCTGAACCAACCTTGAATCGTCAAGCGTTACCAGGCAACAAATCCTGTAAATTAACACGGCAGACATGTGACGTTAAAACAGTTCAAAGTATTCATGATGTGTTGGTAAAAAGAATTGACACTGCAACGAAGATTTCCTAAAAACGTTATCCTTTTCACAGACTCGGAAGCGGTAAGTTGTGAAGTGTGTACTTAAGTGAGAAAGCGTTTGACGCTCTGGTTAAATTACTTGTAAAAGGTCAAGTTAGAGCCCGGAGCCCAAGACTATATTTAACTTCATATAGCACTGGGAAAAATACCGGTTTTCTTTCTTTAGAGCCCCGAGGCAAATGCAACGGAACTGGAGCGCTATTTCCCTTATCTTGTTGCCCTGAAGCACTAAATCTCGTAGAATCATGAATACAGACGATTTTATCGAAGACACCAACTTCAATAAGCACCGAAACCACATTTCCTATAATGTATGGCACTGGCCTTGTCATGTATGTACCAGCCTTGCAATCATTTTGGTTTTATTTATACACTTACAAAAGTAACGTCTGGTATGAGCATTTCTTGAGCAAGCGATCTAGCAACAGACAAGCCAGGTAGTTTTATTTTTCGTTGCTTAGTCGTCTTTCTATGATACATGCACCTTATTCGATGGTTTAACATATGATACGAGCCCGGTAGGGACGAGGAAAAGTTCGTGCAATGAGCAAAATATCTACGCGTATTATATGTTAAACCATCGAATAAGGGATTTATTATTCCACATTTTTTTCCACGAAGTCCGGCCATTTTTGTAGCTCCTCTGTCCGTCCGTATTTTTGCCCTGTTCTACAGTGTAATAACGTGTCATATATTTTGCGCGTTCTTTTGACCTAATATGGTAAAATGGCCCTGTAGTAGCATACATTGCTGTTACGCCGACCGGAGGTAGTGTGTGGGGATTTTTTTCCCTAAGGCTCAGTTATGAAAAGAAAGCTTGTTTCTTAAATAAACCACGGAATTATTGAATCTGAAAGTATATATTTTCATTTACATCGGTTTTTTCATTAGTGTATAAATTTAAACAGTTAAAATATTTTTCAATTTTATAGATCAATTTCTTGAACATTTTTCTTTTCTGCACTTTTATATATTTGAACAAAATTTGTAAGTGTAAATACCATATCTGTAAGGAAGAGTGGTAAATGAATATATAATTTAAATCTTTACGCTTGAAGTTGTTAACGACTTCTGTAAACCTCGCCTTAGAGATCTAGAACATGAGTAACTTCCGAGAAGGTGTATGGATCGAAAATATGATTTGGTGGCAGCTGGACCGGAAAGTGAGGCTCGTACATCAAAGATAAACAATCCCACACATCATTTAGAGAAATGAAAAGAAAGCGAAAAATAATGAAGTGAATACCATTTCTTTTTGCAGAAAACATTAGCGAGAATTACAATCTTATCAGACTCGCGTTAACTGAAAAATTAATCGCTCTGTTGCATAACGTCGAAATTGCAGTTTATTTTCAATTACTAATTTATTTCTTTTTTAAAATTCAAAAACTTTTAACGTAAAAGGAATTGTTACAGCAAGAAAGGAGGTAGTATTCTTTACATTCTGACAAATTCAATGAGAAATAACTTCCTGGTAATGAATAATATATGAAACGCACTTTATTTTGTGGATTTGAATCATTCATTATTCACCGAACCTGAAAATTTTATCTTGATTGTATTTCGCCCTAATTTATCTATAATCAGCATTAAGGGAAATTGTGTTTTACCAGCCAAACTGGGTAGATGGCAACTGATAAAGCTGTTGGAGTAATTTAGATTTAGGCTGTAGGCGGGATCTTTAATATTCAGAAGATTGACTGGTCGGTTTAATTATAACTCTTACTCAAACACGTGTCGTTTAAAATGTACACGCGTGTTTCATCTTAACGCATAATTTCCTAGTGATATGAAACTAAACTAGTATTTTCCAGAATGTAGAAAGAATGTTCATATTTTCATTATTTTGTCATATATCAAAACAAAAACGATTTGAAAAGGTCAACGCACGAGCCCACGAGCTACTTGTCTAGTAACATGCTGGCTTCACCATGAGTTGTTACATATTGAAAAAACACCTGATACGCTGAACAAAACACGCTTTGTTTTGTGATCTACTTTGTCTTATTAAACATTTGATGCCTATTATTGACCACATCAGACTGATACTAGCTTACTTGAATAATGAAAATTATATTTCTCTATCGTCATTTGTCCTATAGGTTTCGTTTTCTACTGTAGGCGCAAAATCCGTTACCTCCGATCTCTCGAGAATCAGATCGAGAACCCTGAATATTGATTTCCCTTGGTGCTTCGAGAAACTGGAAGATTGATGTTTGCAAATTCTTGTCAAAGTTGCAGGGTTTCGACACTATGCCTTTCAAAATTTACTGAGAAAAAAAATCGCAAATAATTACGGCCCTCGTTTTTACTGCCATTTTGGGACGGCTAAGATAAGCTTCAAAGGTAATTAGGTTGGCCGTTGTCTAGAGCCTGCGATAGTGATATTTCCGGCCCACAATTGATTTATGAGTACGGGGCCCATGTTCTATTCGTTCTCAGCCATAGTGGCCTTCAGTACTCCAAGATGGGTAAAATAGGGGGGCATTGTTACGCTTGTTTTACATGGAGATAGTTAGCTGGCTTGTCGGTCACATTTTCAACTCGGCTTTTATCCGATTTTTCTGTTTTGCAAATAAAACCCCGACGTTGGCGCGTATGTTAATAAACATGTCGAGTTCACGATTGAATAGCGTATTGTATTCTCGGCTCCTTAGCGATGGGAATGAGGCAATGAATGAGACGAAGACGATCGACGCTTGGCAACTGACAATTTAACTGTCACGATGCGAATCGACAGCTGACACGGACTGAAGAATAAAACAATGCTTATTCGCCGAAAATCTATTGCAAAAACATGAAGGGAAACCTGCATTGTCTGCGAGGAAGTTCCACAGCCAGTGTATACCTGCGCCCGCTCGTCAACAACAGTTTGAAATTAATATGGTCAAAATAGTTTTTCTTGAACAAAGACGAACTTGTAGTTTTTTTATCAATAAACGGATGGCATCTGCTAGCTTTTGAAACGCCCAAAACAAGGAGTAAAACGCAGCCGAATTCATTAAGGCGGGGGTGAACGTGAATTTGAGTGAAATTTTAAGAGGTTTAAAGAGAAGAGAGAAGAAAGAAAATTATTTTTCATTGGAACACCAACAGACAGTTGAGCACGCAAGAGCATTCCAGGTTGTCAAGCGACTGTTTTCTTGCCCATCTACTAATTTTTAACTTGAAATTTTAATTTTGAAACTATATTAAATCTTCAATATTTCTAATTTCTCTAAATTTTACTTATCCTTTGAGAAAAACTATCTCCTCTCAAACATCCCCAAAAACGTCCCCCGGGGAGGGGGGGGGGGGGGGGGTGATAGTTGAAAACGTTAGTTTTTAACTCCCACGAAAGCAAGAGGGCGAAATTTCTTCGGTTTTCTTTGGCTTTATAATTTTTGATGGGCGGATTTAGTGATGAATTTAAATTGTGGCTCAAACCGTCCTCACATTTTCTCGCACGTAAACCAGTTTGCGTCAGCGGATGCGAAAATCACAAAATCTAATATATATAGCTACAATGCTACTGGCTTTTCCCGTACTAGAGATTTCTTTGTCGTAATCTGTTTTTGCACTGCGCATCTAGATTGAGTTTCTGTCCGCCCTCGAAAAGGATGACGTAGTGATTTTATTACCGAAAAGCGGCACAACCAAGAAAGCGTGTGCAGTAGATTTTATCGCCCTGGGGCTTTTCTCAATTGAATAAGCAATGTTGAGGTAAGAACACGTCCGTTGCTGTGAGAAATAAATAGCCACGAAAGGATGAGTTTTCGCCAAGAACTACGAAGTCAAAGAAAATACGTTAAAATTTTAACAGAAAATCAACTCAGGTAATGTTTCATTGAGTTAATTGAGTTATTTTTCCCTTATTTATTGTTAAAAGAATTCTCAGTTCGGAACTACAATATTATGCATGTATCCTGTAGTTTCATCATTGAATTCAAAAGTGGCGGAGTCTAGTACAATCCTTTGTTTTTTGTTATTTTTCACCGCTGTTAATGTCAAGGTGATGCAGCTGAAGAATTCATTCAGAAGTAGGAAATTAGAAAACTTGTTATTTTGTTTACGGCGGTCGATCCCCCTTGTTCACGCAGACGAGCAAAATCTATGCACTGCGCATAACATCCTTGCCTGATGTTTGTAAAGGGTCGATATTTGATTGGTCTATTCTTGGCAGCTGGAGATCACTTATTATTTGCCATTATTTGCATATTCGCAGGTTGGGAGGCTAGCTCTTGATGCACTAAAGCGCAGCGTTAAGCAAAGCTTGTAGGTTTTCAAGCGAAAACGTTTACTTCAGAAAGCGATGTAGGGCTACAGTTCTCTGCTACTAGATCTACGAGTTAGAGGATGCAAGTCGACACACACAGGTAAGAAGCGAAGAAGGAATTTTAGCATATTCTCTGATCAAAACAATTACCACAGGGATTGTGTTGATTTTGCGACCGAAGAGCAGTAAATTGTTTTTGGCAAAAAGTCCAATGAAAACGCGGACAAGGAAACAAATTTTCGAGGTGTTTTCTTCCGTGGAAGTATCATCTCTAGTTTTAATCAACAGTGTGTTTCTTTTCCTGAGTCATGTTGTCCATCGCGGACAGAAGTGCAAAAGTTTCATTAAAAGCGGCGAAAGGGTTTTCATTGTCATGAATACAACAAGCACCTGCCCGGTGTTCAGAGGTGAAATTCAATTTACCGTCATCCTGCTCTCTTTATCGTCTTCTGTTTTGTAGTTTTTCGCGGACAATCCTCTGCCGAAGCCAATGCGACAATTGCAGAAAAGTGATTCGTTTTCTTGGAGTGCGCTGCCAGGATTGCAGGTTTGTGTAGCATTGAGGATTTAACCAACACCGGCTTGCACTGCCGAAAATCTACTGTACACGAATAGTAATGTCTATACAGGGCACGACAAACTTGACAATCTGACTGAGCCCTAGTTAAAAAATCTGAGAGCTAACGAGAATATTTAAATATCTTTTGATTTAAAGGTTGAAATATCACAAAAAATGCTCAAGTCATCTTATGCCGGACTGCGAACTTCGATGCCGCAAAGTTGACGCCGGTAAGGCGAAGACAAAATATAACTTTAGGTGTAATTAATATTTATTTTACCAACAAATTCCTTTCCTTTCCGTTTATATGAAGGAATAACAACTTGTTTTTCGTTTTCCGCTTAACACTGTCTATTTTCCTTTTACTTTCTCGCGGTGATTGCAGGAAAAGCAAGATCTAAACGATTTTGGCGGAAGGGACATAATGCTCGAGGGAAGTGGTCATTGCATCAAGCGAATTTGGAACATTTTGCTAGAAAAGGAACACAACAATCGCTTTTGCCCTTGAATGCCACGGGAAAAATCCGGCAAAAGCTTATCAATGGTCTGTACGAGTCATTCTGTTACAGTCCAAGGCACGCTCTCGATTTTCATCCGAACAGCTCGGACGAATTCCAAGTAACATCACCATTGACAGTAACAGTGGAGCGACATACTTCACCGGAAAAGTACTATCCTACTCGCGTTTGTGAAAACCTGACCACTATTGATCGAGATGAATCACTAAATGAAAAACTCTTGTTAAGCTCGACTTGGCACAGAGCAAATTCGTGGTCGACAACAGCTAGCTGTACATATTCATCGGGGTATTCCTCCGCAAATACTTCTTGCCCATCTTCGGCTAACTCACACCGCAGTACCTCACCCACCCCAGACTTTTCTAACATCAAGCTCTTAAGTGCAACTTTAGAACAGTACAGCGGGGAAGAGAATAGTTATTCAGGAGAAAGTGATTTGGAAATTCTTAATGAAGACGACGATTTAAGGGACGAGTTTTTGGCAGAGCCTTGCGATTTTTTCGCAACCTGGCCGCAGAAGAACAGAGTACAAGACAAAGAGAGAGTTAATAAGAGAATTTTTTCAGGTAAGTTGTCTGAATGTATTTGTCAAAGTTTTGACATTTTGTAGTTTGCTTAAGGCGAATAAGAGAGAACGAGTTCTTTTAGGCGGAAATTAAAAATGGAAAACCAAAAAAATCCGTCCGGCATATTTAGTCATAGTATTGGCAGAATTGTTTTTGATTTCACAAAACGTTTATTGCTAGAATGAAAGTAAATGGCGACAGAACTGAATTTTGGCGTAGGTGAGTTACGTTTCTGAAGAAGAAGAAGTCTTTGATAAGAAAAGAGCAAAGCGCCGTAGAGTATATCGTTTTCATCCCAATCATTCCAGTATGAATATGTATGTGGGGCCTACGCTCTCGCAAGTAAATATTATTGATGATTTTATTCAATTCATGTTTTGATCGCACTCGATCTTTAATACACACCTGGTCTGTGTTTCTTATCTATTCTTCGGGGGCGAAAGGCGAAAAGCTGACTCATTGATGACCCGACAAAACTAATATCACGTCGCTTCTAGGAGGGATGGTTCTTTGGCCACAGCAAGCATTTTGCACAGTTGTGGCTTATCAAAACTCGGATCATGGCAACCCTTTTGGCATTTTACCACGAAGAATTTATTTTTTTGAAGTCGTTTATTAAAGATTTTCGAACATTTATGTAATAAAACTCCGCCAGAAATTTATTTCCCGATAAAAATGCAAACATTAGTTTATCATTATAACCCAGTGTCAATGCACGTTTTGCGATTATCAGCTAAAATGCAGCATACTTTGATAATGGCATTCAACAAAACTCTTCCCTGTAATGCTGATAATTAAAAACGTTTTTGAAAGAGGAGCGTTTTTTTTTTAATGCGCGCTCCCCTACTGCTAAATTAATAGCTGTGTTGTGCACACTTTTGCATTTTAATGCACGCGTAAAAAAATGAAAGCATTAGGCTAATTTATACATGAGCTGTTGCTGGAGCGGGAATTTAAAGGAGCAACGTCACGATGTTTTAGTCATTTTTTATTACTTTGGAATTGAATGATGCCTTAAAATAATAGTTTTCTAACATAGAAAAACACCAACGAAATAACAAAAACGCGAAAATAACGAAGGATTGTTTCGACTGACGAAGATTAAGCCCGATTACAACCAACAAACTTGATTTTCAAGATGCGCTGTCCGTGACGTAGCTCCTTTAACAGCCGAAATCATCGCTGTATATGAGATCTGAGCTAAAAGGCCCATTATTGGTGTGGTGTATGGTTCGAATAAAATTGTGTTAAACCTACTTGGACCGTTCTAAAACTCTAGTTAGACAACATGTATCTATTTAGTTTATTTATTCAGTTGGTCTGAGGTGGATAAAACTAAAAAAAAATAAACTGGAATTATTCTTTCTTACAGCAACACCAAAAATCCAAATAGTGTATTCCAGCTCTAAAGGCCTGACTAAACTAGGAAACATTGTTGCAGAAACATTGTTCCTTGTCGTGTTTCCTGGGTGGCTAAATTAGTGGGAAACAAGAAAAATGTTTTGCAGTGCCCGAGTGGCTAAACTAGCAAACATATGTTTCGGAAGCAAAATTTGTGTCCGGGAAACAAAAATGTTTTTGTCTTGAAGCAGAAGCATTTTATGTTGCCGTGAAGCAAAATTTGTTTCCGCAACGTAAGTTTCCCGCGTGGCTAAACTGGGAAACATTTGCGTCCGCAACAATGTTTTGGCAACAATGTTTCCTAGTTTAGCCAGCCAGGCCTTAACAACGATAGCATACATTCGCTAGATACTTAACTTTTTAATTTACTAAAAATGTTGCCGTTTGAAAAAGTTTGCACGCTACAGATTATGTTATTTGTTTCCCAGTTCGTGACTTCAACGTAAACATGTGCGTAGGAATACGCAAGCGTCAATCAATTTCAGGCTATTTTTAGCTTGGTGAAACGTAAATCATTTAGGACTAATGATATGCTTGTAAACTGTAGTTTAGTGAGTTTACTCAGCTTGATGTCAAATCTTGTCTGATTTAACATACACGCCAGTCTGACAGCAATTATCACTGACGTATAGTAGGGCAAATAATGAGAAGATAACCGATAATATCTTCGTCCCTTTCAAAAAAATTTCGACCACTTACAAAGATTAATTTGAGAAATATGTCACAAAAATTCAGCCATTTGCTGCAGGCTAATGCAGCCTTCGCAATAACCGTTCATCAGTAATTTATTAATACATGCAGGTTCTGCTCGTTTACCCGTGCTCTAATGAATGCATATATCAATCTTTGTTTTAGCTGATGACTTTCAGGCTTCAAGGTATCATGAGCCACTGCCCACAGTAAATAACAGGTGAGAGCAGAGCACTTCACAAGCACGTACGACTTTACATTACCAAAAAGGCGTTAAAACAAAACAGAAAAATCGTCATCGGATCATGTGGGTTTAGCTTGAAAATCGAAAATCGAAATTGGCAAGACTAAAAATAGAAGAAAAACTTCCAGAGCATATGCTAATTTGTTATTCACACAATGACTAAGAAAAATAATTAAAGCAAATAAAGATTTTCTAAGACATAAATCTCCCAGAATTTCTTTGTCGCTATAAACAGACCGTAACTCAATCTGTAGCCAAATCCGTTTGGGAAAATTAAAGCAAATGGAAGTTTCACCTACGCAGTAATCTATTTTTAGTCGGCATAAATTAAATCCTTTCTAATACACCGGATGTTCAATGAACGTCAATTCTTGAATTGAAATTTACACCGGAACTTTTAAGCCAGTCTTGCGAAATCGAAGATGGTGCTTACCACAGGACGTGGCCATGTACATTGCAGTGGTAAAGGGGGGGGGGGGGGGGGGGGAGACTTCCAGTGAAAGATGATACTCCATATCAGCGATTTCATCATGGCTCGGCGAATTCGTTTTCGGGTGAAATCCGGGTCTAATTCAAGTCTTGCCCTACAATGCCAGCTGATTACGAAAAGGTATTGGAATCAGAGCCAATTACATTTCAATTTTTATTTATTATTTCGTTGTTGCAGTTTTTAATTACCTGCACCGGAAACATTTGATATTTTTTTTAGCAATATTCTTGACCCGGAGTGAAATGATCTTAAATAGCAGCTACATAATGAACTAGAAGGTTTTTAGTAGCTCGGTGGCAATTACATTATTTTTTTATATCTTTACCGTGATCTTTTGCAGACTAATTAGCTAGAGCGGAAACAAAAATTATTTTTTTAGTTTATTCATAAGCTTTCAAGATTCTGATCCCAAAGTTACGTATATTATGGAATATCCCACGAGTCACTTGCATTTTCTCGGTATGCACACGAGCCTTTAGACGAGTGTGTATACCAAGAAAATGTGACAAGTGACAAGTGGGTATTCCTTGGTATATACCACGAGAAAGTGTTGCATAACTATTTTATACCATGCCATAGAAAATACGCTTCCTAAGTTTCGTCGGGAAGGTTGGATTTAATACCGTCGAATATACAACGACTTTCCTGCATTCTGATTGGCTGTATTTTCTATGGCATTTGTTTCAAGCTAGCTACAAACCACCATGCATAATTAAAATTGATTGATCCTGCATCTCCGTTTTAGCCTAAGAGGGGAAAAACAGGATGAAGATGACATCAAGGTAGGCATGTTTTTATGCAACATTTAACAGTTTTCTAAGACTTCTCATCTCAATCATCAAATATTCAATTTTGCATGCGATTAATCAAAACGCCTCATGTGACAGTCTGCCCAAAGTCTGTTTTTATAAATGTACACAAAGCAATCGATCATTGTCAGAAACAGAAAGCGAACACGTGGCTACTCCAAAGATTATAGAAAAACGGATTTTTGGTTCAGTATATGCTGGAAATTTTAAACGAACAGATTTCGATAACGAAGCCTTTGGAAGCAGTAGATCGTTCTTAGTTTATCTAAAAACCTCACTTTATTTCTCCTATATTGTTTTTACCTTAAAATAGAAATCACTTCGAGAATGGAGCATCCCTTTCTCCGACTTGCAATTTGGAGAAATCGTTGGCGTCAGCCCAAAGGGATACGTTTACAAGTAAGTATACAAGTCATCTACTGCCGTCACTTCCAGACCTACTGATGAATAACGGAGACTGTTGTTTTGAACTGATTATTGTGTTCAACCGGAGATCCACTGACATATCGAAAGGTCATCGTGTTGCGTTCTTGTATAAGAAATGTTTCTCCTGCATTGCTTCTCTCCATAACCTCGCCTCCAGCTTTTCAGCGACGATTTTCAAAATGGAAAGCGAAGAAGGCCCTGCGATGAGGTTTCTAAGTGTAGAAATGGCTGCAAAGGGATTTTTATTAAAAAGAAATCATAGCATATGTTGAACTTGTTGAAAATACGTTAAAGGTGGCAGTCCGTCACTGATAAAAAGTGTACCCCGTGCTGTGGGTGTGTACAGGCGTCTTGTGTAACTGAAACGAACCAGGATGATCCTAGTTATTAAAGTTGTCACGCTGTTCGTGTATAAATCGAAAATGCTATTTGAAATTACAAAACTTTCTCAAATTTAAATGAAATAATTTCAAATGATGTACAATTATGTAAGGATACAATTAAAGTGACACAAATCAAGGGATAATTTTACCCTGGCAAGTCGTACTCATGAACCAAGTTTGGAATGAGTCGTCAACGAGTGTATGAAGAGGGGTGGACAGGAGCAGAATGAGTGAATGTAGAAGAGTTTGATAAACAGGCGTATTAAATACCAAAACCTGTTGTGTTTATTTAGGGGGAGGTGGCATGGTGACATTATGATTCACACTCGACGGAGGTCAACAAAAGAAGACGTGGAGGAATTTCTGAAGGAGGTATCAGTGTTGAGTATGATTCGACATGAGAACGTCGTGCTCTTCATGGGGGCATGTCTTGAGCCACCTAACCTTGCTGTCATTACCAGGTAAACATCCAGTATTCGCTGGTTTCTCAGTTGCGTATCAGTTTAAGGCATCATTTCCGTTCTATAGCTGGATTTATATTTTACCAAGTCTAGAAAAGCCAATTACGGTCGAAATTTGGTCGAAATTCCGTCTAGAAGCACCGACTGAGCCCGCGATTTTTGCCTAGGATGTTGCTAAGTAACACTAATGACGTTTCTTCATGACAACGGAATCCTTTGCCTAACCGCCTCAAGAACAGTGATTTGATAAAATTAGGCCGCATAAGTTATGCTGTAGTTTCTTTTCAAATGATGTAAAACCAGTTAAAAACCTGCCGATTCTTCTCTTTCTTTCAGCATCAGAAGAGGTTTGTCGCTATACAATCATCTTCATGTACGCCAGGACCTGTTTTCACTCCAGTCAGGGATTTCTATAGCAAAGCAAATCGCACAGGTTTGTGTCCGTTACCAAGAAACTTCAATTCCCAATACATTGCCTAAAAGGCTGGAGACGAGTATCAGCAAAAATCATCAACTTAGTGATATTGTCTTGATCCACAACCAAACTCTTGAAATTAAGATCAAAATGAATGCATGACCTGTTCTTTATACGGTTGATGAAAATAAAAAGTTTCAGGTCTGAAGAAGTTTATTTTTACCGCTTTTACACCTGGACGAACAATCGCAATTTTAAATTCTCTCCTTGCTGAGATTTTGCAATGTTCAATAATTCCTTCTCACAAGCAAGCAGATCTCGTTTCTCCGTGTCTTATACCTTGTTTTGGTTTCGTTAGGGTATGAGCTACCTTCACGCTAAAGGCATCGTCCTTCCAGCCTTAACGAGCATGAACGTATTCCTCGAGTCCAAGGTCAAACTTTGCGTCTCAGGCTACTGCAACAGGACAACCCGAGTTGAAAGGTATTAAAACGAAATGCTATCTTTTTCCATAAATTGGGTGTGTTGCCATAGCTACATGGGTTCTTCGATTCAGTCTCGTGTTACATTTTGGTCAGTGGGTTCTACTCCTGATCGCAGAGGTCCGGGTTCAAGCCCTGGCCGGGGTCATTGTGTTGTGTTCTTGGGCAAGATATTTTATTTTCACAGTGCCTCTCTGCACCCAGTGGTATATAAAATGGGTACTGCTGATTTGGGACAACCTGAAAAATAACAATGCTGGGACTAGCATCCCATCCAGGGGGCGGGAAAAGCAATACACCTAGTTGAATCCGGCATACAAAAACGTCTTCCAGGAGCACATCTGATCAGCTAACGAATAATTTTTGTTCTAGGGAGGGATATGCCAGTATACCTCAAGGTCACCTGACCTACCTCGCTCCAGAGCTTATGCGCACGCTCACAAGAAAAGGATGCGTTTTATCACCTGAGGAGCGGAACACTGAGCACTCAAACGTATACGCCTTCAGGTCAGTCTATTACCACAATACAAAGGGTATTTAGGGAGAGTCACATGCTTTCGGTTGAAATTTGATTGACCTATAACCGACACTGAGAGAGGCTTTGCAAATTTGCTATCTTTGCTAGTTGCTACGACACCTGCAAATAATTCAGTACATTTTCATGTCTTAATCACAATGCCTGACGACCGAAATAAAGCGGGCAGTAAAGATGACTCAATGACTAAGTTTAATGTACCTCAGTTGACCAATTTGGGTCGTAAACAGCACTAGCGGAGCTTCTCTCGGTAAGCAGACCACTATGGCTAGTCGATGATACAATGTGTTGTACGAGTATGCAATGATGTTATTTTGTTTTTACAGCACAATCCTGTATGAAATTTTCACTGGAAAGAGGCCTTTAAACTTTCCTCCACATTCCGTGATATGGATGATTGGCAAAGGACAAAAAGAATGCGTGACACATGTCCAGTGTCCAGAGCCTTTAAAGGTACGTTTATGATCTTAACAGCAGTATCTATAAACACGAATAGACGAGTTATTTTTTGTTTCTTTATGTATGGCAAAATAATAAAAACAACGTGGTACAAGAAGCTGGAAACAACCGAGCGTCGCCTGTCAAAAACACCGGAACAGATAATGCCTCATACTCAAGAACATTTTGTTCATTAACAGGAACTTATCAAAAACTGTTGGAGTAACGTGCCTCAAACGCGTCCGGGATTCAGTCGGATCGCCGAGTTCCTTCAGCAACAAAACGTGAGTACAGTGTGATTTCCCGCGCTTGGCACCTGGTGGCATGGCAGGTGTTAAAGCTGTGATTCTGATTGGTCCATTGAGTTATGTACGCTGGTTATAATTGGTCAGAGTGAATTACTTTGGTTTTACAACGTTCAGAAGTAGACCTCTCTGTCGCTTAAACACAAACTAAAAACTGTTTATTATCAATTGTACCAAAAGACAGGCTACATTTACTCGCAAAAAGTCAGAGAACTTTTCCTTGAATTGCTCAGTATGTTGTGGGATTTTTCAGTATTAGACAAGCAAGAGTCCAGAAAAAAATCGGACGTCTTGCTGTCACGTGCACCACATTGAACTCTATGCACGCAAAGCAGGCCATTGAGTTATGGTTTACAATATTGACTTTGTACATTGCCAGGAATTGATCAGCGAATTAAAAACTGAATACACAGCATTATCGAAAGCGCACCAGAAAATGCCATTGTAGCACTAAAAAGTAATCCCAACACGGGTCAGGATACCTTTTATTGAGCTTTCGTTTATCTTTTATCTTTTAGGTCCCTCCAGAATCTGCTCGCAGGAGAATCAGTTTCTCAGAGCCCGAAAAAATGAATTTTGTTGGACGCAAGATGACTACCCTGTCCATCAAGTAAAAATGCACTGTCAGCAAAAACTACAACAATAACAACAAAACCGCCAACCAGTTCACTGCAAAACCAAAAGCAGATTAGTTATTCTTACGTGATCGCGTGTAGATTAACACGTCTGTCACCCATTTATATTCTCTGTCTTTTCAAGAAGGCATTTAAAGAAGAATGTCCGAACAAACGAATAACTGCCCGAGATATACGACATTTGAGGGCAATTACGAAGCTTTGAGGATAACTTAAAGCCAAGGGCTAACTAATATATCACTAGAAGTACTTTATTTATTTTAGAATCCTCCAAGATATTTTCTGTTACCGTCATTTTCCAGCAAGAGTGGTCAATGCAATTAAGCTCCAACTTGATGCACTCAAATTCTATTCATTGATTGGCTGCTTATAAATGATGATGAATTCTATTGGCTCAGAGTACGTGGAAGGGAAATGACACGTACCAGTTTTGTCCAACATCTCGAAAGAAAATTAATCTATGGATTTTAATGCCGTGGGTTGATAATTTTGTTCAACCTGCCTTGTCTAGCTCTTGTTCTAAACAAAGTAACTTCCCCCTTTTGGCTGTATTTAAAATAGCTTGTAAAGCAAAAACTAAATTAAGCTTTGCCAAATAGATAGCTTTATAGTGCTAGCTTTGTTTCTAGCGACAGCTTTTACATTTGATATAGATTAGCTGGATCTGACCGTGTGCTTTCATTCCAGGCACGAAACAGTGATTTGTGATTTGTACGCAATATTTTTTACTTGCATCGGGGTATTTTAGTAAAAAAATTCTAAGAATTACAAATGGCCTATTTAGTATAGGTGTATACAAAACATCAAGCTTTTTCCATTATAATTTTTCTTTTCCAGAGAAATCGATCAGTAGAGTTTATAGACTTCATTTCATATTTGCTTTTGTAGTGCTTTGCCTCAATTGCTACAAGTTTGTACATTTCTAAAAAAATGTATTTAGCTTTTCATGAAAGTCCGCGAGCGACTTATATATAAAATCGCACCTCCAGACATTACCTTTACTTGGAAAAGCAAAACAACAACAACAAAAAAAAAAAAACATTACAGCAACCCTTTCTACAGTAGCTAGGTCACACGATCACTATGAGCCGGAATGGAATAGCTAGAAACGAAAGTTTATATCAGCGATAAACTCAATTATTCAACAAAACTGAGGTTTCACATGATTAACGAAGAGTTTTGCTAGCTAGACCTGGAATGTTCTGAATGGGGTAGCTCTTAATTTGATTAAAGGGTTCAACTTATAACTTAAGAAAGTCGTAAAAATCATCGTAAAAAACTCACACAATCCAGGCGTTGTTACTTCATTCTGATGTAGGAAGTGACATTAGACTTCCACGAGACTCAAGATAAAAGTTACGGGGCAGTGAGAATGATACTTTGGACTATATATATATGAACTAAACGATTTCGTTATATTTTGGGTCATAAATTTTCGCCTGTATTATTTTATTCACAAGGCAAGTTCCAAAGGGAAATTTTGTGGGGAGGTCTAAAGTGAGATAAGGGGTGACTTGTGGGATCGAAAAAGTTAAGGTATTATTTTTTTTGGCTTATATTTATTACAGGAGTATATTTTTTTGGGGGATGTTAGCTTATATATGTGTATATATTTTGAATTGGTTGTTAACTCAAGCCTTCATTTGCATGACCACGTTTCTTTTTTCCTTGAGTATTCTAACGTGCGTTCGACCAAGCACTTGAAAGAACGTTTCATATTTTTGGACGAGGAGTAGAAGACATGGCTGTTTGTTTCATTGATCGATAGCGCTGGGTGCTTGTGAAAACTCCTCTGCCATGCTGGTTATGAAAGAGAAGTTGATCGACAAACAAACAAAATAACAACACCAGATTAAGATTGGTATTCAATACTTGGAAAATATTCAAGTCTCTATAGCTTCTATCGTTAGGTCGAGTTCTCCTTTGTGTTTGAATTATTAGGGCTGGGACTCCACTATTTCAAAAGTGGCGGAGATTTTCTATAATGGAAACGCTGATACGACGTTCTATGTCTTTGTACCTATGTCAAGGGAAGAAATAATACAAGTTTAGCAATGTTCATTGTATCCACCTCATCAGATTCACGGTTTTTCGTAAAATTATTTCTAACATCTCCGTCACTTGAATGGCTCAGAATAAATTTATCATTTATACTGATAAACTAGCTAAAAGACTAGAAGGGATCTATTGATCTCTACGGGTACTACAATGACATTTACTATGTAAATTTTGACCTGTAGTAAGAAAATACTCAAGAAACTAAAAAAACCTTTTTGTTATCGTTTGTTTTCATATTTTAGTTGATCACAGACATTTGTTACTGGCATGAAGAATAGTCTGTTACGATGCGTAACTTTTTCGTTAACAGGCACTGTATTGTATAAAGAAAACATGCTGAATAAATAGCTTACAAACCACATCTTGTTTAGTTTCACTTGACTGACTACAATAAAATTCCCAAAATATATAAGCCTTGGGTTTACTGTATTTACTCGATGGTTGCGGCGCTTATTTGAGGGCCTTTGTAAAAATTTTGACGTGTTCATATGAGAAGGTGGGCCAGCCCGGTTACCGGCAACCGAGATGAAAATTTTCCCATATGAACACCAGCCCGGTTACCCTGACGAAATTCTCTTTTAACAAATTAGTTTCGCTTTCGCAACAGGGTGGCCAAAATGGCACAAGTTTGCCTTGTTTGCATTTCCACTTCAAAAGTGTTCGAATTAGCTTTATTTAGTAAAGTTACAAGAGTCGACAAAGCTATGATAGTCGCGAACGATACAAGTTTACGTGGCGCCATTTTGGTTTTGTTTCTTGAATTTCGTCCCGGTCACCGGGCTGAAATTTGCCAGAACAGACCACAAAATTTGTCCCGGTAACCGAGCCAGCCCCGTTACCGGGCTCATATGAAGAAGCCCTAAAACGGTATATTTGCTTAACGTGCCTTTCAGGTGCGCTTATTTTCGGGGAAGGAATATATATACTGGTGGGGGAGGGGTTATTTCTGAAGAAAATATATCGGATCTGGCCATGTTGGTGTCTCGCAAAGTCTACTTTATCACGCAGTATCGGCCTTGCCGTATTGTTTGTATCATGATAATTCATTTTTTCGGCTGATTAGATCGGTTCCTGCAGATCATACATTAGCAGCACTATTGTTGGCGGTCCCTTGCTGTTTTTCCCAATCCACCCCAGTCTGCTTCCCTTCATACAGAAAATGATAATGAATTACTGACAAATATTTGGGCTTGCCTACCCTTGGCTTTGAAGCCTTTTCGTTTTCTCTTATACGTTCATCAACCATTGTAGCTGTCATCCTTTGCTGACGTAATTCTTTACATATTGCATTCAGAGCTTTACCCGATAAAATGAGAGATATCATAACTAGAAAGAAAATGCAAATTTTAGTTAGTATTATCATGTCACTTTTGAAAGAAAATTAGTGTATTAAACCTGCTTGAAATGAGGCTTTCAAAATATGCAATATCTGTCATCTGGATGATTGGCAACGCTGAGCTGATACAGCTATAGAAATGAAAAGTCTGTAAGATTGACGTTTTAAACTGTTAAGATCTCATTCATTATTGATCGCATTATTCTCGAATTTTCCACAATTACTAAACAACACAGTTGTCTCCAATTTACCATATTTAGCTATGTTTTTAGCAAATGTATGAAATTCAAATTTTTATTATTATTATTAAATTTTTTTGACGGTTCTCATGATTTTTTCGCGTTATACTTTGCCTGAAATATCATCCTTACTGCTGCAGTGATATTAAATTTGTTCTGTTTGGGCCTTTCTGCCAGCGTCACAGTACAGTCTTGTTGGTTCTAAAAGACTTATATTACAGTAATTTTCGTTCAACTGAGCTAACATTAGCCTTCAACGAAACTTCCCTATGAAAACATTATCTCAGAACGATTAACTATGCTCAGAACTGCAGTGCTATGTCAAATGTCTTTAGGCACCTTTTTATGTTTTTTTATAATATTCCACCTCGGGTTTTCTGCCAAAGTTAAGTATACTGTTTTAAAGACCTTAAAGATTTTTTTTTGGTTTCGAGCAATTCTCACCGCACGTTTCCCTTTCGTAAACTGTCGATGCCAGAGCCGCCGTTCCTCTTATCTTAGCTAGCCGTGAGGCCATGCCGGCACAGGCGGCACTGGGAACGAGAGAATGATTTGAAGCGCAAACCAGATGTAAGTTTCCTAATTCCTATGCATCCTTGAATCTATCTGTGTTTCGATTTTTGTTGCGAGTAATATTTCCGAAATTTTGGTTTGTTGACCAGCTGATGGCCACGCCCCCCGCGGTTAACCCAGTTATTTGCAGGGAAGACTGGCGATGAGGTTACATTTGATGCTGCAATATATGAAGTAGTGTTGTGATCGAAAGTGAAAGCTGCAACAGGATCCAGATCAAAATGAGAAATGTGCTGTTTAGTTCGACAGATTTTGAGTTTTTTGATCCCGACATAACACCCCAGGACTATGAATTCTTTCAGAAGCACAAAGGAGCGTTCAAAAGTTTACTGGAAGACCAGGTATTGATATTATTATGTAATAATTAATGAATAGTAGTCTGTAATCTAAACGACGTTCGCTCGACCACAGAAGATATAACCTTAACATCTGTGTTAAGCTTACTTAAACTGTTTTTGTTCTTGGCCACACTTTTTATGCAATTTTAACTTTTAACATAAGTTACTGTCTGATAAAGATGAAGACAGATTTTGTGGGACTTTCTACTTTAAACAAATCGCTGGACTCGATCGATGGCGACAAACAACAAAAACTTACAATATTAACTCTTGACTATTACTAGTGTAAGTGCATAACAAACTTCTGCATTATTTATTTATAACTTCCTACACTCATAGTTTTCTGCCAGTACTGTTGTATAAACGTGCTTACCGTGAGAATGAAATGAAGGCACGGATCTTAAATTAACAATCTAATTAGCGCTACTACGATTATCAGTTGAGTAAGGCATAAAGGAAGTTAGGGGTCAAAGTTTTGATGTTAAAACTACGTTGTTACCATGGACAACTGTCTTGGTTTCCAATAGTAACTTGTCGAACTAGGCGGTTCCATGATTTGGCGGGCTTTTATGGCATGTGACGGATATGTTATCAATGGATACTGTGCCGGTTACTCGTGGTAACGACGTAGTTTTAATGTCAAAATCTTGTCACCAAAATCTCCCGTGCCTTACGCAACTGAAAATCGTATTATCTACCCTGGTGTTGTCAAACCAACACATGCACGTAACAGTGATTTCAGAAACCTTGATTCTTATGCAGTTATCATTGGCTTTCCCAAGGGTTGACCACTGGTGCACCCAAGGGGATTTGTTTTCAGGTTCAAACATTGTTCCGTCCCCCTGCGTGTTACCAGGGTTTTCTATAAAAAATCTTTTGCAGATTCCCATTACTTGGGAAGGATTTCAGATAGTTCGAACTGCTTTTCACCACTTGAAATGCTAATTTCCCAGTGAATTCACTGAGTTGCGGTGATCGCTGCTGTGTCTTTTTTGAGTTATTTTTTGGAAAAAATATAAATACCTCTTAGCCGTCTTGAAAGACTATGTGGTTAGTGAGTGACTGAGTGAGTGAGTGAGTCATGTATGTATGTCACACCCAATCAGATTGGGGCTTATATCAAGAGCCAATCAAATTGCCGCGTCTGAATGTGCATCGGATAAATACCTGAAAAAATGCTTCCGCTTTGACAATGACCATCTTTGTTGATAAAAACAGAAGTATCATGTTACTGTGTTTTTCATAAAAACAAATGTCTCATGTTACAAGCAAACAAAAGTATGCTTCTGAGTAAATATGTGGGGCTTTGTTAACACCCACAAAATTACGTGTTTGTCACAGTTTTGAATAGAGTAAAAATTACATTGTTGCTTCTTCCGGGCTCACCAGGTGTCAATTTTTTGCATTGATGAATATTTCACAAAAAAGAAAAGATCACAAACCATACATGTTTGCCCAGGAATTTTTTAGAGTTTGTGACATGGAAACTTGCCAAATATTGTTGGAGACTCTGTGGTGCCCACTGAAAACCGCAATTAATTTAATTAGTCATTTAGGCATCTTGATCATTAGTGTTCAACCCTCCAAGTTTATTTTTATCCTTAGTGGCCATTTGGCCACCGACTGCTCAAGTTTGGTTGCCAGTGAAAAACTTTAGGCGTCAAATTAAGCTCATGCTTTGAATCCCTCTTCTCAATTTTAGTCGCCAGGCTGGGGACTTCAGTTCCAATAGACATAGACATAGACATACTTTATTTAACGTGGACAAGTACATGCTTAGCTGTTCGCTAGTTTCCAGGTGCTCCACGATTTAAATTAAGTAATGCACAATTTAGTTTCCATCTCCAAAATAACTGAAACGGACTGAAACGGCGGTGGAGAAACTGCAAAGCGAGGCACGTAAAAGGGATTCGTCGATTAACGAGATGGATGCTGGGCTCACAACTTTAAATAAAGAAGTATCTGAGCTACGAGGTAAACTCATGGAAAAGGAAGAGCAGATCAAAAATTTACACACGAAACATCTTTACCTTGAATCGTATAGCCGACGTGAGAACCTAAAATTTTTCGGCATAGAAGAGAAAGAAAGAAACGCTGAAGAAGGCAGCGAGGCCATTGACACATGGGCAGTCTTATGCGAGTTCTTGGAAACGGCGCTTGGTTTTCAAGATCCAAGACGTAGTATCGAGATTCAGCGCGTCCACCGTGTTGGTAAATCCGTCAATGGAAAACCAAGGCCAATTCTAGCACGTTTTCTGCGTTTCCCTGATCGGGAAAGGATTCTACCGCAGGGCTTCAAACTCAAAGATACCGAGTTTATGATACTCCAAGATTTTCCACAGGAAATAATTGAGGAACGACGCAAGATGATGCCGAAGCTCAAAGAAGCCAGGAAGAAAGGGTTAAGAGTATCCTTTAGCAAATCTGAACCCGATAAGCTGATAATTAACGGAAAGGTCGTTTCATAAACACTGCTATGTTATTGCTTTAATATCATGTACATTCCTTAGAATTATTCTTGAGGAAGCTGCGCTGAACTATTGGGTTAATAATAAGGAACGGCGGAGCCCCCCTTATTAAGCGGCCATGAGTGATAGAGGCCTGCTTTACTTTCGATGCGAGTTCCATTCTCGAGGGCAGCACTCGGGATCTTTTTCTTGTTGCCCTTTTAAATTTCGTTTGTTGTGTAATTCGTTGCGATTGTATTTGCATTTGTGTTCTCTTTTCATTTCTGTTTTTCAATATGGCTATTCAGGCGTGTTAAGATTTGACTCATATCTATTCTTAGTTTTCATTGTCACTTCATTAATGGTTCTCGATAACCCTTTATACTTTTTGTTTAGCTTTTTCTACCTTATTATTGTTCTTTTTTCATGGTAACATGGAGCCCAACAACGTTAATTTTAAATTATTGTCCTTAAATGCTCGAGGGATTCGAACTTTTGAAAAGCGGAAAGCAATATTTAATTGGCTTAGTAAATCTGGTGGAGATATTTGTTTTCTGCAGGAAACTTATAGCACTCGTGAAGTAGAAAATATTTGGAAGAAACAATGGAGGGGTGACTTGTATTTTTCTCATGGAACTTGTCATAGCAAGGGAGTTTTGGTACTTGTTAAGGGCAATTTGGATTTCAGTCTGCAAAAGGTTATGACAGACCCCGAAGGCCGTTACATTATGTTGTATGCAATTATTCAGGATTCGCGCTATTGTCTTTTAAATATCTATGCTCCAAATAAGTCAAGGGAACAAATTCAGTTTTTCCGAAATATCTCAGAAGAAATCAAGGCTTTCACAGCAGATTGCGATTCATCTATTATTGTCGGAGGTGATTTTAATGTCATTCTTGACGAGGCCTTAGACGGACGGGGAGGTAACAACAAGAGAAAAGAATCTGCTAAACTTGTTGAAGAAATGTGTGTGGAGCACGATTTGATAGATATTTGGCGCATTCATAATCCTACAGAAACGCGCTTTACATGGCGCCAAAAAACTCCAATTATACAAAGGCGTCTGGATTACTGGCTTGTCAGCGATTGTCTACAAGTCGACATTGACAAAGTGGACATAATAGCAGCAATTAAATCAGATCATTCCGCAATAACTCTTTCTATAAATGGTTTGGATGAAGGTATGCGAGGACCTTACTTTTGGAAATTCAACTCAAATTTAGTGAATGACCCAGATTACTGTCAACTAATCAGCACAAATTATAATGTTTGGCTCGAGGAATTTCATGAGGTTCAGGATAAACGTGTCTTATGGGACTTAATTAAATACAGGATACGTCAGTGTACGATTAAATATAGCAAAAGTAAAGCTCATGATAGAAAAGCGAAATTGCAAAAAGTCGAGGAATGTATAAAAGATTGCTCTAAAAAATGTGACAAGGACACCTCAGCACAAAACTTGGAGGAACTGGAATCTCTTCAAGCAGAATATGAGAACTTGTATGACTTCATCACACAGGGTGCCATCATACGCTCTCGAGCAACTTGGTATGAAATGGGGGAGAAAAATAATAAATACTTTCTCAACCTTGAAAAGTCTAACAAAAAGAAAACCAGCGTAAGAAAAATCTTTACAAGCGAGGGATCTCTAACGCATGACCCGGACAAAATTATGACTGAATTGGAATCCTTTTATTCTAATCTTTATGATGGAAATAGCTGTGCGGATCCAGAGATGATTTCGTCATTTATTAGGGATTCGAATCAAGTTCCAAAATTATCAGAAAACCTGAGGAATATTTGTGAAGGGAAATTAGGATATGGAGAGTGTTATAATGCGCTACAGACATTCCAGAAAAACAAATCCCCAGGGAACGACGGTTTAACTGTAGAGTTCTACATTGCCTTTTGGCCCCTAATGGGAACAATACTGGTCGATAGCTTAAATTATGCTTTTGAGTACGGAGAACTTTCTAATTCACAGAAACAGGCTATTATAACCCTAATTGAAAAAAAAGGGAAGGATAAAAGATTGATAAAGAACTGGCGCCCGATATCTCTTATAAATGTGGATGCAAAAATAGTCTCCAAGGCCCTGGCGAAGCGTTTGGAGAAAGCCCTTCCTGAGATTATTCATTTCAATCAGAATGCGTTTGTTAAAGGAAGGACAATTTTCGATGCGATCAGGACAATAGAAGACGTAATAGAACATACAAAGCAAAACGGCTTGGCTGGAATTTTAGTAGCCATTGATTTTGAGAAACCCTTTGACACTCTGAATTTCAATTATTTAATAAGAATACTACACGAATTCAATTTCGGACCTAGCTTTATTCAGTGGATACGCGTGTTGTATAATAATGCCTCGAGTTGTGTAATGAACAATGGTTTTTCAACAGGGCCCTTTCCATTAGGAAGAGGGGTAAGACAGGGTGACCCTCTCTCTCCTTATCTGTTCATAATCGCTTTAGAGGTCTTGGCAATTAGGGTAAGAAACGACGAGAGCATTCAAGGTTTTAAAATTGGTGATGAAACAGTAAAGCTCTCCTTATTTGCTGATGATATGACATGTTTCCTAAAAGACAAATTGTCATATATCAACCTATTTCGCCTCTTTAAAGCCTTTGGAGAGTGTTCGGGGTTAAAAGTCAATCACGAGAAGACAGAAGCCTTAGCCCTCGGCGACAATTCTCTCTGGGAAGATCTATCGAATATGCACACCCTTTGTAATGTTATAAAGATTTTAGGAATACATTTCGGAGGTAACGATAAAGAAAGGGATGACTTAAATTTTAGGGAAACCTTGAAATCGATCAAGAAATCAATAAATTTATGGAAGTGGAGAGGCTTGTCACTCTTAGGGAGGATACAGATAATTAAAACCTTCGCCATCCCTAAACTTATGTTTAGGGCCTCTGTCATACCTATTTCTAAAGAACTAATAAAGAATGCGGATTCAATTTTCTACAGTTTCATTTGGAATGGCAAAGACAAAGTTAAAAGAAATGTTCTTTCTGCTAGCATTGAAAACGGTGGTTTAAACATGCTTGATATTGACTCGATGATTCGGACGAAACGGGTTATCTGCATTAAGAAATATTTGGAAGATTACAGAAGTCCCTGGAAATTTTTTCTCGAAGAGCGACTCTCGTCTGTTGGTGGAAGTTTTGCACTTCATTGTAATTTCAATACCTCCAACTTACTAGTGAAGTTGCCGCCCTTTTATAACCAGTGTTTCGATGCCTGGTCTGATTTGAATACCAAAGCACCAACTTCGCATCAGGAGATTGTGAATGAAATTATATGGAACAACAAGTTTCTGTGTGTGAACAATAAATCTGTCTTCAGGAGGGATCTTTTTTCCATGGGCCTCTTGAAAATAGGAGACCTACTCTCAGGTAATTTTCCACCATCATTTTGTTTTATGAATTTACCGCTAACCCCTGAGCAACTTTTCTTCCTGATGAGTATCATTGATTCCATCCCAGCTCATTGGCGTACAATAATTAAAGAAGCTTCGTCTACTCCAATAATTTCTCCAGTTCCAGATGCTCCCACCATCCTGGTTGATGAAAATCCTCTTACAATTGTTGATGTCTCGTCTAAGCAAATTTACCGCCTTTTTCAGGCGAAGAAGCAGGTTTTGCCTACTGCTCAAAAGAAATTGTCCGACAAGTACCCACACTCCTTGATCGAATGGGAGAAGGTTTACTCATTACCCTTCCGCTCAACCTTGGAATCCAAATTAAGAGAATTTCAGTACAAAATTTTGAATTGTATAGTTTTCACAAATGAGAAACTTTTTCGTTTTGGCATTACGCAATCACCATTATGTACTTTCTGCCAAAAAGAGAACGAATCCATCGAGCACTTACTTTTTTCCTGCAACGAAACTTCCGAATTTTGGAAGCATGTCTTGTCCTGGCTCCGGGACAAGAACATTTATGTTGGGGAATTAAAGGAAGCTGATCTTATCTTCGGAAAATTTGACGTTCAGGATGATTTCACCCTTATAAACCACATTCTCTTGTTGGGTAAATACTATATTTATTCTCGGAAATGCCAGAATGCTAAACCCTCTTTAAAAGGTTTTATCGCCAAAACAAAGCGAGTTTATCGGATTGAGCTCTATGTTTCCAGGAAAAGAGATAAATTAGCTTTTCATTTAAAAAAATGGGAGAAGTTAATTAAAGATTTTACCAACTAATAAAAGTATCAATATTGTATCAATAATTTGTATTAGGTCTTGTCTTAAGAAGCCTTTGTCAGTGTATGTATTTTTATTTATTTATTTATTTATTTATTTTTTTCGTTTGCTTTTTTGTGTTTTTTATTTGTGTAAGCTTTGCAAACTATCAATAAAAATGTTAAAAAAAAAAAAAAAAAAAAAATCTCCAAAATAAGCTTTTGGTCGTAGGTTTGCAGAAGGCATATACCGGGGTTTATTTCATCTGCAACACAGGCTACCCTCCCCCAGAGGCTAAGATGAAGACAAAATACGTGCTAGCGAAATGAGCTTGCGAATGATAGCGAGCAGCACACTGCGTGTAAAGGTCATGAAACACCCCTGCACGGGTCCTGGGGCCACCCTGAGCTTTATGCGGCCAGCGGTAGCGGCGTACTGCGTATAGGCATCACAAAGTACCCCAGCGAACTGCCAAGGTTGCAAGCGAGCTTCCTGCATCCAACGGTTGCTGGAGGGCATTGCTTCGAGGTTAACTTTGCCTAAATTACATTTAGCCACATTAAAAACAGACAAATTTGTCTATTTTTCACTCTCTTTGCGCTCAGTTTTATGCAGGGTCCATGGTAACAAATGTAAGGGTCCATGCAGGGTCCATGGTACCAAATGTAACATTGTGGTCCTTCCTTATCACACTTTATCAATAATTATCATGTACAAATTGCTGGGATTGCATCATCGTGACATTGATAAGATTCTTTTTGCTAGAGATTTAACAGAACATGAGAACACATAAATATCATAAAAAGCTCATTCAACTAGCCACAACTGTGTTCAGCTAGCTTACGGCATTTTATAAACTTGTACGTGCAAAGGCAAACAACAACTAATGGAAATTAGATTGCCTTGACAAATATAATTATGCACATCCACATGCATACCTACGGAAAGCTAAAAGAACATAAATTATACATTTATTGAGGAAAAGTGTCTTTTATATTTAAATCAGCTGGTTTGACAGAGTTTTTCTCATTACGTTGCTGCAATGTTATGATATCATTTTCATGAATTACAGAATGAAGCGCTGTGATTAAAAACACTATTATCAAGTTCAATATCTTATATGGAAGTTCAAAACCAAGTCATTGCTACGCAGACAATAATATATGTGGCCCTTATGAGTACTCTGGTCTGAAGAGAACTGAATAATTTTGGGTCGATCGATTGGATTGAGTTTCTCATGGCCGCATGATCTACAAAACCACCGTATTTACCATCAATTCTAATGCCTTGAGAATCATTTCTTGAAATATTTTCGGTCCATTATGTCTCATTACGTTGCTGTAATGTTATGATATCATTTAGATGAATTACAGAATAAAGCTTTGCGATTAAAAACACTATCAAGTTCAATACGGAAGTTCAAAACCAAGTCATTGCTACGCGGACAATAATATATGTGGCCCTTATGAACACTCTGCTCATGTATCCTGTGCCAAGCTGCGCTGCTGAGCGGCACTATGAGTGTGGAGCGGTTTTCCTCCTTGGCATTTCTCCTCCACATTCATAAGCTTAAGGATGTCAACATTGACAATACGGTTTTGGAATTCACCTGGGCTTTGTACAATGGCATCGAGATGAATAAACATGCAAGAAACACTGCAGACTGCCACAAAATGTCATGCAATGATCACAAATGACGGAAGGTCGCTCATCAACAAGTTCAATCCTGCAATGTGAGATTTTGGATTTTCAGTGGAGGAAATTCAGAGCTTAAACTTGTTGCAATTAGAAAATTCTCCCAATGTCCTCTATTGTGATTCAATAGAAGATTTTTTTTTTTTTCAAATTTTCTTAATTCAAACAGAGACAATAGAAGATATGCGGGATTCATGACCATGGCATCCACGAATGCCGTGTTAAAGTGTAAACTATATGACATGGAAAATATTTTCTGCTTATTTGAAAAGATTGACTTTCAAAATACAGAAGAATGGTGTTTCTCTTTTTGAAATATAAAATTGTTTTGTTCCTTTTGTGATGCACATTTGTGGTGTCAAGTTTCAAGAACACTGCTTTAATACTTCCAGAGATATCTTTTCTTCAGTATTTTACCATTTTTTAGTTGCAATTACTTTTTGACATCATCACTAATCTAATTTGCGTAATAGAAAAATGTCTATCTCTGAAACAAAAAAAGATATTTTAAAAAGTAAAACACCATTCTTCTGTGTTTCAAAAGGCCTTTCAAATAAGCCGAAAATATTTTTCATGTCATATACATATAAGAAATATAGTTTGGTCAGTATGGTGACGAATGTATCAGATCAATTAGGCTTTAAAGGGTTTTGGAAATTGGGTCTGTAAATGTTTGGTCTGATGGTTTTGTGTGTGGTTTTTCATCAATTGTTGTCGAAATTATGATTGATGGCAGTGATAAACACACTCCTTAGTTGCATGCAACTTTTTGAACTTCAGAGTTCGCATGCTATTACAAGGTGCAATAAAAACAAAATTAATGCATCACAAAACTTCTGTGGGACTTGATTTTTTTGTTTACCATGCTCATTTGTGAGATATTGAGTTACACACACACACTTTCAACTTTCAATTTTTCAAGAGAAATTCAGATATTCACACAACTGTGTATTATTAAATGCATTTTATCATCTCCAATCACATCATAGTCTGCTTGCGAACCAAGGGGCCCATCAGGCCGGAGCTTATCCCGGTTTCCATAGCATGAAGCGACTAGGAGTATTTCTACCCCCCCTGGATGGGATGCTAGTCCATCGCAGGGTTACCCCCAGCAGTAAATTCGCCGGTACCCATTCATACACCTGGGTGGAGAGAGGCACTATGAGAGTAAAGTGTCTTGCCCAAGAACAGAATGCAGTGCCCCGGCCAGGGCTCGAACCCAGACCGTTCGATCCGGAGTCCAGCGCACTAACCATTAGGCCACCGCGCCTCCCACCCAATCACATCATGCTACACTGATATATTTTTCATTTGCTTGGTAGCTGCACTGTTGCTGTTTTTCAGGGCATTGGCCTTGTCGGATTGTACCTTCACAAGGCTTGTTACATGGATAAGTTAAGAAACACATTAATTTTTCTTATCTTTTTAAATTGTAGACACGGGAGCAAAAACAGAAGTTTGTTTCTGCATTTAGAGAGTTTTCACTAAATCATGGGTGCATGAAAGACTTTCCAATTAAGGTACAGTTTATGATATTAGTTAGAAATGATTAAGTAAAGCCTATAAACTGGCTTATTGGCTGAAACTGCCAGTGCTCACTCTCGAAGTGCTTTCAATAAGATTTTAATTAAGTAGCTGGCTTCCCTTGTGCAGCACCTATCAGAGAGCAATATAAGAAGCTGTAAACCCCTCACTTTTTAGTTTTATTAAGGGAGCTGCATGAATTTTAGCCGGTGATTCACCTTAAAATACCGTCCAGAGCTCCGGCTGGTGCCAGGTCTTATTGAAAGCACTGAGTAGAATCAACTTAAACAGTTGTCAAAGACCTGGAAGTATTGTAGACATAATTTATTATATTGTAAATGAAAACTCTATATAGCAGGGGTGGTGCAGTGGTGAGAATGCTCGCTTCCCACCAAATGTGTCCCAGGTTCAATTTCTGGACCTGGTGTCATGTGGGTTGAGTTTGTTGTTGGTTCTCGTCCTTGCTCCGAGGGTTTTTCTCCAGGTTCTCTGGTTTTCCTCCCTCCACAAAAACCAACACTTCTAAATTCCAATTCGATCAGGGTACAGTGGATGAAGAGCCACTTTCTGGGAATGCCACTGCAATTTCACCTCTATAAAGTGGCCACTACCACCTTTCAGGCATCCCGATGAGGATTTGTTTATTGTGTTTTATCCGTACTAAATGGCTGCCAATTAGGAAGAGATGACTGACAGAAGGATTCAAACATGCCACTGCCCTTGGAATTTCAAGTTACTTTCCATGGGGAGGGTGAGGGTATGGATATTGTCTGGACCCTCTCAATTGGACCACAAGTGCTGCCTACAATAATCGTTAATTATGATTTAAAGCTAATCTTCTTTAAACAAGTTTTGTCTTTTCTTTACAGAGTGACCATTTACATGCGCTTGGGTTTGTAGCTCATGTAATAGAATATTTGACGGCAAATTTTGTATATGGTAAGATTAAAATTGCAGTGTGCTTAGCCATAAAATAATTATCATTATTAATGAATGAATTGTACACTTATTGGTCAAGATTTATGGTTGATGCAAGTATAGACTATAAAAATAGCATAACTTGTAGTGTAGCACAAAGTAAATTTGGGAATTGGGAGAGCTTTTTTTCAAGATACGGTCATATCGTTTTCCGAAGTGGAAACCAACAAGTTGTTAACTGTCAGTTGGGACATCTGGAGTGGTATTTCTAACAAATTTGTTGGCTTAAAGCAGTGAAAAGTGATCTCATGAGCTGTCACACAACACAGAATTAATCACAACATTACTGTTTGAATATGTTTTTAGTGGTGTGGCAGTGCCCATCATCATCATCATCATCTGCACACCACTAAAACACATAAAATATGCATAAAACCTATAAGCAGCATGATGATTGAGAATGATGCATATTTTGGTTATTGTAGAAAATGAGTTATTTGTGACAAATAAAACTATTAAAACGTGTTGTTTTTTTAAATGTTTTTGCTGTGTTTGAGAAAAATGGCACTTATTTCTCTCATTTGGCATTCATGCTTGATCATCACGGTATATTACAGTGAACCTTAACTTTCCCCCAGGTTATCTTCTCAGCCTTGCCTCATTTAATGTTGTGAAGGAGTCTAACATGGCATTTTCATTATCATATTAAAAATGACCCCCCCCCCCCCCAAAAAAAAAAAAAAATTAAATAAATAAAGATGATTGATCAACTGGGGCAATCTGATGATCGATTTTGCAATATTAACTGATTCCTGGTACTAATGTGTTTTGTTTTGTTACAGGTAAGGTAAGCAAAGCCAAGGGTTTAGTCACAGATGCTGTTGTTCTGGCTCAAAATCGAAGTTTAATACATCATGTGGGTACCTCCTCTTATGGTATGTACATACTTTAAACCATTGAAGCCAAGGATTTGAATTCTCCTTTTCAATCTTCAAATATTCCTTGTTATGTTAGTTGAGGGAATTTGTTATCACATCATGACATGTTTTCATTGATAGTTAGTTATAATATTTCTTTTTTCTTTTCACCCATCTTCTTCTGTTTATCCAGATGTCATCTTCGTCAACTCACTAGCAGCCCTCTTTATAAGTTAGCATCTTTGTCATGTTTGATAATGGTCTTGTACATGTAATAAGAACCAAAATATTACATTAACTTTTCATTTGTCTGTTTCTTCTTCTTGCTTATACTTATAGTAGGGACCTTAAGATCTGAGACGCGACGGCTTTTGGAACGCGATGGCCGGTAACCGGCCTGGGACGAGAACGCGGTTCGGACCGAGGCAAAATTATCATTAAGATGCTTGACGCGAGAACAAGATAACATAGATGATTCAAGACTCGTTTTAAACAAATAAATACATACTTTTCGTTTAAGAACTATAAAAAATGGCGTGTATTGGAGTATTCTAAACTAACACATGCAAGACAGAATCGGTAAACACTGCATACGATGCACTTGATTGAAATTTTGTAAATATTTTTATTTCAAAGCATGAAAGTAAATTACCAGTCAATCATTTACATCTTTCTTGCTCCAGAGGAAAGCATTTTGCTTCTCTCGAAAGCTCTGAATGAGGAACTTTCTTCATGACTACGAAAATGGATTGAAGAAGATTTGATTTCACCATGATTCCACAGGTCGGCTTGTTTACTTGAAACACTGTTGAAAATAGTCGGAATAATATCTTCGCATTAGAAGAATAATTCTTGGCTAAATAAGTGTATTTTCAAATTATATGCATCAACAGAATCTTAAGCAACTGTTTCGAACCATTTACCGGTAAACAAAGCCGCCTACTTTGCAAATTGAAAGGGAAAATACTCATGTTTTCTTCGCAATGCCAAAACCTCAAACTTCACGTTCTCGACACGACGTGATGCCATCAGGACAATGGCTTGAGCATGCGTAACACGCCTCCTCTGTGAACTCTCCTCTTAGAACCATAGCATCTCGGATCTTAAGCTCCCTAGTTTAAGTTTGAGAGGTGTCTTCAGAGTTGTCATTATTTTGTATTGTATTGTTCCAGAAATATCCATACCCCTCCCACGGGAGGGTTTTTGGTTTGAATCCGCCACCCCTCTGGAAATTCCAGTTAAGCCCAATGCATTCCTTTTAAAATTTTGGCTTTCAAGAGCTCCCACCCCCTCAGAATTTCCATTGACCTTCCATGCGGTGGGTATGGATATTTTCTGGAACTGCACATTGTCCAGATATCCCCCCGCCAAAAAAAAAGAAATTCTTGTTCGACTATTCATGGCATTTTCTCACAAAGGAAATAGATGTACTTATTCTGCTTTCTTCTTGTTTGGTGTTTAATTAAACCATGCACAAACCCTCGATAAATCACTGATAAACTACCACTACCCATAGTACCAACCAATATTGTCACAAATGTTTCTTGCTTCTGTAGGCGATCTTTCTTGAAACAGCTAATGCATACTGTATGTCTGGTCACCCGGTCATCCAAGAGACTGTAAATACATATAATCTTGGTGTCTCTGAAGCTCAAAATTAAATTTGATGATTTCATAGAGCTTCATTCTCATATGCCTCTGGAAAGCTTGCAATGCCCTCATTGGTACTGCCTGGAATACTGTCATTTTGGTCAATATCATACAGCTATTTCAATAACGTTGTCGGATTAAAGCTCCAAGCCTACAATTCAAGACCGAATGGTGGCATGGGTATTTACTGGAATTTGCATATCAGCATTGAGGAAATCTACAAGTTTGCATTTTTGCATGTGGAGTATTTGTTTTTCTTTCTGTGAAACCTTTGTTTTATCTTTTCTTTTGCTGTTATATGGTTCGGATTATTGTTTTTAAATGTAAATGCAGCGAAAAAGGATGTGCGAAGGGAAAGGAAAGGCAAAACATCTTGTTTGCTATATCCCTATATCTCATTGGTATTCAGCACATGTGGAACACTCTACCTACCCATACTACCTTTCGGTCTTGTCTTTAAGCTTAAAGCTTCAATCCGACAACGTTAATTGAAATAGCTGTATATGAAGGGCAGAATCACACTGGCATGGCTGCACAGTTCACATGAGCTGGGGAATTAGCAGAGGAATCCACTGTACACAAAAAGATGGCGACAGTACATTTTACCACAATTCATGGTCTGCATGTGACATCATAAAATTCTGAACTCTAAACTATGGGTGCCAGCAAATTTACTGCTGGGGGTAACCCTACGGTGGACTGATCCAGAGGGAGTAGAAATGCTCTTGGTTGCTTTATGCTACGAAAGCCAGGATAAGCTCGAGCGTTGTCCAATACACCCGATCTGTAACGGGTCGTCAAAGGGGTTGACGGTCCGACACGGATCGTTCAATCCGTCTACGCAACATGACGACCCGTCAACCGGAAGTCATTTCGCGATAGACTTAGAAATAATTCACTATATCGTCATGAAGGAGGGCAGAAATGTCGTCGGACCGACCGGATCGAGTCGATCCGTGTCGGATGGTGACGACCCGTCAACCGGAAGTCATTCCGCGAGAGACTTAGAAATAATGGTCTTGAGAGAGGGTAGAAAAGTCGTCGGACCGACCGGATCGAGTCGATCCGTGACGGATGGTGACGACCCTTCAACCGGAAGTCATTTCGCGAGAGACTTAGAAAAAATTCTCTGTAGCGTCATGAGGGACGGTAGAAATGTCGTCGGACCGACCGGATCGAGTCGATCCGTGTCGGATGGTGACGACCCGTCAGCCGGAAGTCATTTCGCGAGAGACTTAGAAAAAATTCACTATAGCGTCATGAGGGAGGGTAGAAATTTCTTCGGACCGACCGGATCGAGTCGATCCGTGACGGATGGTGACGACCCGTCAACTGGAAGTCATTTCGCGAGAGACTTAGAAAAAATTCTCTGTAGCGTCATGAGGGACGGTAGAAATGTCGTCGGACCGACCGGATCGAGTCGATCCGTGACGGATGGTGACGACCCGTCAACCGGAAGTCATTTCGCGAGAGACTTAGAAAAAATTCACTATAGTGTCTTGAGGGAGGGTGGAAATGTCGGTGGATCGACCGGATCGAGTCGATCTGAGACAGATGGTGACGATCCGTCAACCGGAAGTCATTTTGCGAGAGATTTAGAAATGTTTCACTATATCGTTAGAGGGAGGGTAGAAATGTCGTCGGATCGACCGGATGGAGTCGATCCGTGATGGATGGTGACGTCCTGTCAAGCGGAAGTCATTTCGCGAAAGACTTAGTAGGCCATTGAAGTCTGTTAATGTTATAGTTTATTGATTGTATTATAAATTAACAACCTTATATTCACAATTTTAACATGTTGCGATGCAAATTTTGTTTTAGGACAAGCTAACAAAATACTTTTACCAAAGTAAAAGTAGGAAAGCACGGCAAAAGTTATTTCGCTTATAAATGAAATACATAAAGTTTAAACTGAAAGAGCACGCTTATTCGAGGACATAAATTTCATGTGTTATTTTGTTGTTAATTTAAATGTGTATTTTAACTGAAACTCTTATAGTTATCAGTAAAATGTTGTGGTGTCTTGTTAACCCGGGTGAATCATTGTTTTGTTTTGGTTGCAACGAAACTGTATTTTGTGTTCCATAATTGGCAATAAATCAGTTGGAATTTTAGTTGAGACAGCTGGTTAATTCTTGCTGCAGTTCTATACTTATAGGGAAAGGAACCCTATGTGAAATGTGAAATAATTATTAAAATGTTTTTGAAATATTACTAGCTATTACTATCTAAAATTTCAATCTTTGTTACATCCTAGCCTCCTTGAGCAAGAAGTAGGCAAGGTATTTTTTTGTTATTAAGTGTCCTCTGAAGTACGAGCTTTCTTCTTGGGACTGGCAGTACCCTCTCTTCTGTTGAAGTAGTCTTCTTTATGTCATTGACGTCTGTGGTTTTGTGGTTAACTAGTCATCAATTGTAACCAATCAAACAACAATTTAAAAGAAAATGAATAGACAGTAATACTCCCTTAGCTAAATTACAAAGCGATTAAGTCACTGTGTGTGTAATAAAAGCAAAAGTTGCGGCTTTCTCTCTTGAGTAGACCAGTCATGAAATTTAACCCAGCCCCGTTAATACGGCCACCCCGTTAATACGGCCAAATTTCCATGGCCCGTTGGTGGCCGTACTGAACGGGGTTCCACTGTACTTTACTCGCTTTCGCTTTATTACGCATTTAGATTGTTTGTCTCGTGCGTCGTGGGTTCGGCAATTCCACTTTATCGTGCATCAAAATGAATGTTTGCGGCTGCATTCTTTTGTTCGGCAACTCCGCTTTATCGTACATCAAAATGAATGTTTACGCCTGCATTCTCTGATGCATTCTTTTAGAACGAGGTATATACACATGTACTTTACTCGCTTGCGCTTTATTACGCATTTAGATTGTTTGTCTCGTGCGTGGTTGTTCGGCAACTCCGCTTTATCGTGCATCAAAATGAATGTTTGCGGCTGCATTCTTTTAGAACGAGGTGTATACACATGTACTTTATTCGCTTGCGTTTTATTACGCGCTTTATCATGCATCAAAATGAATGTTTGCGGCTGCATTCTTTTAGAACGAGGTGTATACACATCATCAGTACTTTACTCGCTTGCGTTTTATTACGCGCTTTATCGTGCATCAAAATGAATGTTTGCGGCTGCATTCTTTTAGAACGAGGTGTATACACATGTACTTTACTCGCTTGCGTTTTATTACGCATTTAGATTGTTTGTCTCGTGCGTCGTTGTTCGGCAACTCCGCTTTATCGTGCATCAAAATGAATGTTTGCGGCTGCATTCTTTTAGAACGAGGTGTATACACATGTACTTTACTCGCTTGCGTTTTATTACGCATTTAGATTGTTTGTCTCGTGCGTCGTTGTTCGGAAACTCCGCTTTATCGTGCATCAAAATGAATGCTTGCGGCTGCATTCTTTTAGAATGAGGTATATACACATGTACTTTATTCGCTTGCGCTTTATTACGCTGTTTGCGGCAGTATATCGCTTGGTTGTCCGGCAGCAAAAAAGATCGCGAAGTTGCAGTCATTCGCGAACTGCCACGGATCGATTTCGCTGTGACGGGTCGTGACGGCCCGAGTCGGATCGTCACGATCCGCCGAAATATTCAGGGTGCACGGTGTCTTGACAAGTTCACTTCCGGCGATAGAACCCACTTCCGTTTAACTGTCTCGCGAAATGACTTCCTGTTGACGGGTCGACTTTTCTAAGGACGGGTCGTAACGATCTGTGACGGATCGTACACTATTGGCGATCCGGCGATCCGTGTCGGGTCGTCAACCCCTTTGACGATCCGTTACAGATCGGGTGTATTGGACATGGGTGCTCCGGCCTGATGGGCCACTAGGCTCGTATGCAGACTTTACCTACCTACCATATGCAAATAATGTTTGATGGTTGTGGCAATTTTTATTTTCTCAGCTAAAGACCCATTCGTTCACAAGGATACAAGGTACAGTGAGCTTTAATCCTGCACCTTCTTTTTTTAACATTTTATCTAACAACATTCTACAGTAATGTGCAGTTCCAGAAAATATCCATACCCACCCCATGGAAGGTCAATGGAAATTCCGAGGGGGTGGGGGGTCTCAAAAGCCAAAATTTTAAAAGGAAAGTATGGGGCTTAAGTGGCAATTCCAGAGGGGTGGGGGGGGGGTTTAAGCCAAAAAACCTTCCATGGGAGGGGTATGGATATTTTATGGAACAACACAATATATAAGTTACAGAGAACTACATACAGTACACTACTTACAATATTGATGTTAGGGCTACTGGTTAGTCAAGAGAGATTTTTGCACAAATACACTACTTGTAATGAACCACTTACAGAACATTACTTATAACTATACAATTACAGTGCAATAACAATAATACATTAACAGTATAACTTGTATTTGCATATATTTAAGGGCTGGATATAGTATGTATCTCTTACGTTTAAAGCAGATGAATGTGCAACAACATACGTATGTACAATCATGTACCTCTGACTTAAATTTTTTTAACCAATGTTTTCTAGAGATGTGTTTCGACGACTCTTTGGCGAACCCTCAGAACAAGAGGCTGCATTGAAGGTACAGGGTTTTAAAATTAAAAAACATGCATGTTTGTAAGTGCTTGCCCCAGAAATTTATGATTTTTACTATTGGGCAGTGTAACTTGCCATTTCTGGTATCATTTCTCATTAAGAAAATAATTTATTTGCTTTTTTTGTAATTTTACGGGTATGAAATTTGGATGATTAATTTGTGAAAAGTGCTAACTGTACAAGAAGCCCACAAATGTATAGTACTACACTCTGATTGTTAACAGGACAGTCAAATTGATCCAGGATTACTTTGATATTTCAATTCAGTTTTATAACAATTTTTGTATTAATAATATTTTTAATATCACTTCATTTTTGATTTTCACTAATCTTGAACTGTGGGAGGCATATGGTGGCCTAATGGCTAGTGTCTGGACTCTGGGTTAAGCAGTTTGAATCTAGTTCAAAAGCCAAAGTATGAAGCTAAACTGGAGGGGTGGAAGGTTTCAAATTTAATACATGATTCAGTTGTATATTAAATTAGAAATGAAACAAATGTTTTAACACATGTCGCTAATTAGCTGGAAGTGACATTCATAAGATTGAAAATTATCTTTTATAGGCCATGTGTGTATTTCCTCTGTATGTAAAGTTTGGTGGTGCTGTTTGTCGTTACTTGAGGCGTTGGCTAGAAGCAGGAAAACTGGATGAACTTGGTGTTACTTCCTTAACACAGCTTCCCTTAGCAGCTCTGCAGAAGGTTAGCTCAGTTTCCACTAACTCAGAATCGACCCAAACAGTAAGTACAAAAGAAGACAAGACTACAGTTGTCTCCCAATCTACAACCAAAGTGTCGGCGCCCAGTGAACCCAGACCAGCCACAGGCCCCATGGTTGCGGTAGCTACTGTTGGCAGAAATGGTGGGTTGCCAGGTAGCTCAGATGACGATGATGATGACGATGATGAAGAGGATAGCTGGGAAACAAAAGTAATAAGAGGAATACAATCTGTGCTTACAGACAGGGCAGGTGCTTCTGCCATCGACTACATGGAAGTTTATAAACGGGATAAAAATGGCTCATACAGGAGACTAAGGGACCAATTTCACCTTGGCAAGCCACACCCTAATGAAGAGTTTGAAGAAAGATGTAGGAAAAAAGAAGAGGAAGTGATTGAGGGCAGTCGGCTGCATGAAGTGATTCTAAAGGACTATGCTGACAGTGCCAAGAAAAAGCATGCTTGTGCAAACTGTAGGCAAGTAGAGAGATACCCGGGAACTTTCAAGAAATGCCAGAGGTAGGGAAAAGTTTGTTCATCTTTGACCCTTTGCCTGCATAAGGTCCAAAGAGTGATACATCTGATTTGGAATAATAGGCATAGTTTAAAGTTCATTTTTGTAGTGAAAGATGAACTTCATTGGCCTTTATTGGCCTAGATGAAATGTACGTGCATTTTTGCACGTGCAGGGGCCTATATCTGTAGGTTTACTTTTACTGTCGCATGTCTTTGAGTGAGGAAAATTCTTCTAAACTTCAGAGGGGCTAAACGTACCTTGCTTCTACATGTCTGAAAAGAAAGAAAGAACCTGAAATTTGCGCTCATTTTGTTGTTATATCTCATTAGTATTCAACACGTGCAGTAACTCAATATGTCTACTCATACTACCTTTCGGGATTGGCTTGTGCAGTTTTTGTGCTTTTTTTCCGACAACATTTCTTGAAATACCTGTAGACTTGACTTCAGTAAATGTAAGTTGTATCTCGGTTTAGCGTTGTTTTAGGTGTAATGATGCAATCTTATGAAACAAACTCATCAACAGATAGAGTTTAGGTTAGTTTCCTGGGTTTCTACCCTGTTCTCTAAGGTTTTCTTCTGTCTTGACGTTGCTGGTAGTGAGTCAAAGCAGTGAAATGAAATGAAAGAATACTCCTGGCACCAGGCTTGCCATGCAATACTCCTCAGTGTTTTGTAAGTAGGGTTGTGTGATGACTCATATAACACACTACCATGAGAACCAGATGGCGGGTGAATACTTTATTTTGACCAAAATCAGAAACTGTACAAGAAAAGCTTCTGGCACCCAAGATAATAATGTACAAAAAGGGAAGGATAAACTTGACTTGAGGTTTTTTAGGATATATCTTCGAATTCTCTTCTCCAACCATGTTTTTAATGTTGTTTTTTACTACAGGTGCAAAGGGAAAGGTACAAAATTTTATTGCAGTCGTAAATGCCAAGGTGAGTAACGTGAAGTTTTTGGCAGATCCTTGTCAAAGCTCCCCAACAGTTTCCGATTCTTTCTACTGCCCAATCAGAAAACAGAATGAGTATTCCGAAAGACGTGACATTAGCTGATTTGATTGGAAAATGTCACGTTGCCTGGCAACTATCTTGCCCTGTTGAAGACTGCAGGCTCAGCTTGTTCTTGAAGAACTCAGTGCAAATAATCCTTACTGGGAGAGTATCAGCCCTGGATCTTAACAATATTGATTGAGTGCAGCAAGGTCTGTACAGAAAAGACCGAGGGCTAACATGCTCCCAGTACGTTCCTGAGCAAACTTGGGAAAAAGCAGATCAAGGGGAAGCAGGGATAGCACAGTGGTGAGAGTGCTTACCTCTACCAATGTGGTAGTTCGATTCCCAGATCCGGCGTCATATGTGGGTTCAGTTTGTTGTTGGTTGTCATCCTTTCTCTGAGGGTTTTCCAAGGGTTCTTGACTTTTCCTCCCTCCACTAAAACCAACACTTCTAAATTCCAATTCATTCAGGGAATAGCAGATGAAGAGCAACTTTATGGAAATGCCACTGCAAATTCCCATTAATTATTATTATTATTGTTGTTGTTATTATTATCATTATTAAGATTTGAATATTTATGATAGGGAAAAAGTGATAGAAACTTTATCCGGTCCAATACTTAGAAAAGAACTCTGACTTTTTTTATTACTTACTTTAGTTGTTCTTGCTCTCAGTTGCTTTAGTCGTGTGGAAATAGCCCATTTAGCCTGTTCTAGGAGTAAAATTGTAACAAATAGTACATAGTTTACATAAACGACATAATGATCAAAATTTCTTTGTTGACTACAGGTGAAGACTGGGTTTATAGGCACAGAATGGACCATTCCACCGTGGAGTTACCGTCATAAAAGAAGCTACTGAATCACTGATGGCTCCAGTAACAGAGCGATTAAATATGCTTGACCGTCAGCTCTTTACAGAGAGAGAAAGAAAAATAACAAAATGCAATGTTACAGCTAGTTATAGACAAGTTTGTAATTCGTAGAAAGTTGTCAGTGTTAACATTTTGTAAATGTTACAGTCAAACAAACTCAACCGGGGCCACCCAACGTTTTTTAGCCAATCACAAGACAGGCTCAGGACTAAAGAATTGGAGTTCGTAATTAAACAAGCAGTTAAATTTGCCCCTTATTGTGATTGGTCCACTGATGAAGGAAGTCTAATTCTTTTGTTCTGAACTTGTCTTGTGAGTTTGTTTCACTGTAAGTGTTGTTGCAAATTTATGTCTGAAGTTAAACTTCTTAGAGCAGGCAGTACATGTCTGAATACTGACCAATAGTTTGTTGTAACATTTAAGTCTGTGGAAATCTGTTGTGGTAGATGTAGGTAGGACAGAGCAGATTCTCAGTGCATTTGTAATTTAGGTTGTATATAGGTTCAATTCTGCCTACCTACCTGTACAAACAAAATTAATGCTGTCTTTTTCTTCGATTGCCTTCATAATACCTCGCATGATGACAATACTTCAATATCAGTTGCAGTCTTTATTTGCATATCAGTAAAAAATGCTAGCTATGGCACTGTAATTAAACATTATTTAACTGTGAGTTTCACAACATTTGAAGTGGGGTTTGTATTTCTGCTAGCTGAAATGGCTAAAGTCTGGTTGGCTGCTATTTATCCTACTGGTGATGGTTTCAAATTCCCTGAAACCACTATTTTTGAAAGAAAATAACGGAGCTAAAGGGCTAACAGTCTGTGCCTGGCTTAGCATAAACACTAGACACTGGACTACTTATAACTTTCTCCTTAGAAAGTGGTATTTGCATATTAAAATGAACACATTCTGTAAGTTCTACCTCGGCCACAATTAAAAAGGCGTCACTGGCCAAATAGTGCGATTTTGCTGTTCAAGATATAGACTAGAACTTATCACATACTGTAATCGTTTATGTAAAATAACAATAAAACACTCATAAATCTTATGTGTTCATTTATTTGTGACTTAAATAGAAATCGACAATTAAATTTGGCTGGCAAGCGATTCAGTTCTCATTGCCAACTAATCTAAATTCATTTTCAAAAAGTTTTCATGGTCATTTCAATATGAAAGGTTGTGCACCAGGACTCTCTCTGCAATGGCCCATAATTTTATACTACAATAACAACTGCCTTACACTATGCTGTGTATAGACCCTTCAGTTACAAAATAGGGTTCAGTATTCAGTAGGAATTCTCCTTGTCGATTGACATGCATTTTTCGTAGCATTAATTATGAGAATTTTGTAGTACCTCAAGGCAACATCTAGATTTGCCAGTTTGATTTCTTTTCTGTTCCATAACGTACTGAGAAGAGAAGGAAAAGCTCTCTACGGGGGTTAACAACTGATTTGTCGAATGCATGTCTACGGAACTGGTATTGTGCAGTTCCAGAAAATATCCATACCCATCCCACGGAAGGTCAATGGACAATGGAAATTCCGAGGGGGTGGTGGGTCTCAAAGGCCTAAGGTTAAAAGGAAAGTATGGGGCTGAAGTGGAAATTCCAGAGGGGTGGCAGTTAAACCAAAAAACACATTAGAACAGAGCTCCCTGATGGGGTATAGGGTGCAAACAAGTGTGATCAGACAGAGCGGAAAACAGATCTTCCTTCCCACACAGCTGTCAGTCGCTTGATTTTTTGTTGTTATACCCTAACTGTTTGCAGCTAGCATCTGTATTTAGGTTAAGGTGGCTCAGAACAGTTTCCTGCATTTTTCAACACCTCAATTTTGACGGATCAATGCCAAAAGTCTTTTTCAGTTGACCCAACAATTATGGTATCAAACAGATGCCCAATGGCCGGTAAACAAATTATGGCTATTTTTTGGACATTGCAAGTTAGCATAGCAACAGTATAACCTGTTAAAAACAGCCTTAATTCTAGCTTTAAGTGCTTATAACTCGAAAACAAGTCCGGTGACCCCCATTTTTTATTATCGAATTGTAATCAACAGTACAAGATGCAACTTTCTGCAAAGTTTTAAAAAAATCTGCACATGGCGTTCAGAGCCACCTTAAATTTACGAAAATTTAAGGTGGCTCTGAACCCCATGTGCAGATTTTTTTAAAACTTTGCCAAAAGTTGCATCTTGTCTTGCTGATCTAAATTTCGTAATAAAAAATGGGGCTCACCGGGCTCGTTTTTGAGTTAGAAGCACTTAAAGCTAAAATTAAGGGTGTTTTTAACAGGTTGTAGTGTTGCTATGGTAACATATTGTGTAATGAAAAAGACAACAACGTGTTCACCAATCACTAATCATTTGTTTGACACCATGATTGTAGCATCAACTGATAAAGAGTGGTTATAATGACCCATCGAAATCTAAGTCTTGGAAAGTGTTGGAAACCGTAGCCAGCCACCTTAAGTGTCCAATCATTTGACAAGAATGTTTAATCTTCAATTCTTGTCATCAAATGGCAAGTGACCTAAACAAGTACAATGTCAATCATGGAACTGACATAAACTCTTCCCCAGGCCCCTTTGTCTGAGGTTGGGTAAATAAACCATTACTTTCTTTTCTTTTCTTTTTTTTTAATGTTCACTTTATTTGGCATTTAAACATGACAGAACAATATACAGAACGAAATTTACGCTACAATATAATACATACAGTACAATGGAATAAATATTTTTCAGAGCTAATTAACAACATTACTCAGCCTTACACTAAATTTAAAATTAATTAATTGTTGATATTACTCTCCTATATTGTAGGTAAAAAAATCCCAGTGGTCACGAAAGCGAGTTAAAGCGAAACAGAAAAAAAAAAACACGGAAGCGAAAATGAAAAAAAAAAAGGTTATAAAATATAGAAGAGAAGGGATGAAGCAGACGTGCGCAAGTTGACATGCCCAGAATATATAATTATACACAAAGTGTTGTCCATTTTGATGTATATTTCATAAGATAAGATAAGATAAGATAAGATAAGATAAGATAAGATAAGATAAGATAAGATAAGATAAGATAAGATAAGATAAGATAAGATACTTTATTAACGTGCAATATACTTAGCTATATAGCTAGTTTCCAGATATTCCACGATATTAAATATAAATTGTTAAGATTAAACTATAAAAATGCTAACTACTATAAAAATACTACTACTACTATGATTACTAAAAAAACAAGCAACAAGCAAATTAATTTAAAACGTTAAACCGCGAACCTTGCGGATAAAATCCTTGGTTCCAGCTAAGCTTCGTATACTCTCAGGAAGTGCGTTCCAGTGTTTCGCGGCGTAATAACTAAAGCTTGATAACTAATAACTAAAGCTAAATAAGCTTGTTGTTTCTCATAGCGATTTCTTTTTCGCTGCGAATTTTATCATTGAGGAAGATATAGAAGGCCTCGAAAGACGGGGGGTGATTCGCTTGTTTAGCTTGAAAGATGAAAAATTTCGCTATCAAAAGAAAGTGGTTAAAGGTGTAAGTAGAAGTAGATTCAGGTTTGTAGCCATACAAGATGTCACTCGAAGTTACGGTTACGTCGTCGGCTGTTTTCTTATTCCATCAGTCGATAACTTTTAGCCAGAATTGCTTTACTTTTGGGCATTCAAATAACATATGCGTTAAGGTTTCTCGAGTAGACTCACAATATTTGCACATTGGATCTGGCTTAATTTTCATTTTATAAAGTATATCGTTAGTGGGGAGTATATTGTTTATCACCTTAAACTGAAAGCATCTTAATCTATTTTCTGTAGTTACATTGAAAGGCAACTTGTAAGTGAGAGTTGGATTTCGATGCATGTTAATGAGGTTAAATTCTACGTTTGGAGGGATGAAAGCATCATTGGCGAGCACAATTCGGGATTTCTTAGCGGTGATATTTGTAACTGAGAGATTGTTTCTAGTGGTTTTAACGTTTTGAAGAGCAATGGAACGCCTTTGAATAGATTCCTTCCAAGACTTTGGAATGGCGGCTATAACGCCATTGTATGTCAAAAAATTGGTCCGCAGATCAAATTTGTCTAGCAGGCTTTTATAGGTTAGAAACTTATTGTTCTCATCGAGGAGGTCACCGATTGTTGTGACGCCCTTTTCGTGCCAAGATGCATAATAAATTTATCTTCCAGTATGTTAATAAAACGATTGTTCCAGAGTACTTCGCTTGTATATTCTTCTGCATCAGATGGAGCTTTTGAATGCAGATCTTGCCAAACAGTTAACACGGTTTTATAGAAAGCCGGAACTTTAGTCAAATCTAAATCTTCTACGTTATAATTGGACTCCAAAAGCAGATTACTGCCATATTTGCGGAGAGCTGAAAAAAAATAGCGCACACCAATTGCAATCTTTACTTTCATATAGCCGTTTTACCCAGGCGGCTTTAAGCGCTTTGTCTACCATGGAGAAGTCAACCATTTGTAGACCGCCTTTATCAAAAGGACCTATCAAAGTACTCCGTTTGATTTTGTCTGGCTTGAAGTTCCAAACAAACCGGAAACAAGCGTTGTTCACTTCTTTATCAAAATTTGGTGGCATGACTAGTACAGAGGTATTGTACACTAGCTTCGAAATACCTAGAGTTTTGACGATGTTAATCCTGCCCAGAAGAGTCAAATTTCTTGTGGTCCAACAATTTAGAGACGATTTTAACTTAGAAAGTTTTTCGTCGAAATTTATTTTTTTGCTGACGTTTGAATCATAGGCGAAAGCTACTCCCAGGGCGATTACGTAATCTTTGGGCCACGATATCCCGAATAAGGTTTTCTGACCTTTTCTTGGCGATGTTACACTTTGAGCTGCCAAGCCACATTCCTTCAGTTTTTGACGAGTTTATTTTGAGGCCTGAAGAATTTTCAAAATGTTTTAGTAGAACAAAGAGCTGGTGTGCGGAGGTTTCATCCCGGATCAAGGCAGTTATGTCATCCGCATACAAACTTAATTTGACTTCTTTATTACCAACATTTAGACCCTGTATCGCATTGCTTTCTCTTATACTCTGAGCAAGGAACTCTATAGCAAGAACGAAGAGGTCCGACAGGGGACAGCCCTGTCTGACACCTCTTTTAAGAGGAAAGAAACTCGTGGTACAGCCGTTATTGATGACACAACTGCTGATGTTGGAGTAGAAGGTTCGGATCCACCTTTGAAACATAGGGCCGAAATTCATAACTTCAAGAGATTTGAATAGAAAACTCCACTCTAGAGAGTCAAACGCTTTTTCAAAGTCTAAGAATAAAAGAAAACCCGGAAGATTGTTCTCGTCATAACTGTCGATTACATCCGAAATTAATTGTATATTTTCTCCAATGAACCTGTTTTTTGTGTAACCAGTTTGATCTCTATTAATGAGCTCGGATAGAACTTTCTCTAAACGTTTGGCAATACATTTTGTAGCGATCTGGTAATCGGTGTTGAGCAGAGAAATAAGACGCCAGTTTTTAAGGTATAGTGGGTCTTTGTTCTTTTTGGGTAAAAGTGAAATGACGCCGCGTCTCACTGGTATGGGCGAGGTACGGGCAGAAAATTAAAGGTGGGCTATTATTTTGAGCATGAAAATACTGCCAGGTATGTACAAGGTGTTTGAAGGCTTTTTGAAAATGATTTGGCAAAGTCTGGGTCTGGGTGATGCGAGTCAAAAGGCAAACCTACTGATTGCTATTGTGCGGTTCTGGAAAATATCCCTACCCACCCTGTGGAAGGTCAATGTTGTGGGGGTGGGGGTCTCAAAAGGCCAAAATTTTTTAAGGAAAGTATGGGGCTTAACTGGAATTTTCAGAGGGGTGGCGGCTGGACTCAAACCGAAAAAACTTCTGTGGGAGGGGTATGGATATTTTCTAAAACAACACATTCCACAAAAGGACTACACTGTACACAAATTATCAAGCTAAGGGTAGTACTGTTTATTTACAACTAATAAAATTGTTTAATAGAATCTTTTTGTACAACAGCTGAAAACAAGCGTTTCCTATTTACAATTTGACATTGCTCTTTTCAAACTGACAACAGTTAGTTCTGATCAGACAAGTGGTGTGTGACATGCCTAGACTTTCCAAGAGGCTTGTTCTTGGTGAGCCATCTGTAACTTGCGCCAAGTCTTGCGATTTGTTTTCAAAGCCATCTACATTTAGAAAAAAAAAATAAAATTAATAAAGATAAGACAAATGAAAGGGCTGGGTTACGCTGCACACGGTGTCTTTCTCAGCCATAAATTATCCTGGTTGTCACGGAATGCTCCTTGCAACACTGTATATGGAGATGAGGAGCATGACTACTTGACAATACTGGGAAACATTGAAAGAAATACAAGGAAGAGTTCTACATGAAAGCAATAGTGATATGGAACTATTAATACTCACATGTGCTATTTCAACTTTCCTCTCCCACATGCGAACCTTGAAAATCAGACAAAAAAATGTTGTCAAATAAAGATTGAAAAACAAAAAGAACTCAGAAGTAAGTTGCAGTCTTTTAACTGATTGAATAAAAATTAAAAGCACTGCAGAACAATGAATTTACAGAATTTTGCCCAACTACATGTAGCTGTCTGGACATCATTCTACTAATAAGGCAGGTATTTTAGTTTAATTTAAACTTAACATGTGACTTGTAACTAAATATAAACCATTAGATTTTAGGGTAAAGGGTAAAGTCTGTATACAAGCCTAGGGGCCCATCAGGCCGGAGCTTATCCCGGTTTCCGTAGCATGAAGTGACTAGGAGTATTGCTACTCCCCCCTGGATGGGATGCTAGTCCATCGCAGGGTTTACCCCCAGCAGTAAATTTGCCGGTACCCATTTATACACCTGGGTGGAGAGAGGCACTATGAGAGTAAAGTATCTTGCCCAAGAACACAACGCAGTGCCCCGGCCAGGGCTCGAACCCGGACCGCCCGATCCGGAGTCCAGCGCACTAACCATTAGGCCACCGCGCCTCCCACATTAGATTTTAGGATGCACAATATTATCATTAACAGTACTGTAGATGTAAACTTACTGTTTTGTTGAGTTCGTAGAGGTCTGCTCGTTCAGTGACGTAATCTAAAACCTAAAGGCAAATGAAACGTTATTTATGAAGGAAATGAAGGCATCTTTGTGAATAACCTTGAGTCATACTTGATCAACTTCATTAAGTTAAAGAAAGAAATACTCACATCTGGTACTTTGTAGTCTGCAAGGTGTTGTTTCAATCTTGAGTTGAGTGTGTCTGCTTTTGTCCGTTCCTTCAACAACAAAAAAGAGATAAATAAATAGATTGACCCAATCACCAACTGAAGAAAAGGTGGGTGGTAAAGTTTCCCAAAAAATGGGAAATCACAAAAACCACGTACAGGTCCTGAAAAAATGATGACTATTTTCTTATAACTTACAGGAGTGCTAAAGATGCAAGCCTAAAGAGGGTCCAGGGACATGCTCCCGTGAAAAAATGTCCAGTGCCATTTCCAGGCATTTTGGGGATAACTCGGAGGAAATGTTGACCAATTTCTGTCACATGGTGAAAGTAGGTCAGGATCTATGCCTCCAAAGAAGACAACCAAAAAACACCAAAGAGCCCAAGCTCTTTGTTTTTAATTTGTTTTGGTGAGATTTAAATCTTCAATAATATTGGTCTTTTAAGTAATTATGTGCATCACAATAAAACAGCATATAGTCTATTATGATGCACAGCCTTTTTGAAAAAGCTTTATTTTCTCCCAGATGAATAAGATGAAGAAAGCATGAACTAACCTTCTCAACCATCTGTGTTTCTGCATCAATCCTATAAAGCAGTTCATTTCTTTGTGAAATCTCCATTTTTAACCTTGAAGACTCCATTGTCAGTGTGTGTAGTTTTTTCTGTTAAAAGGAAATTCAGTGTTACAGTCAACCCTCTCTAAGACAGATGCCGTCGGGACCTGCCCCGACTATCCATCTGGGAGCGGTCTCTGTTTAATGTCCATACCAAGTTTTAAAGTATTATTAACTAAAAAAAACACTTCTCAAGTGTCTGTCAAGACAGTTTCAAAGTGTCTGTTGTCCATCTTAGACAGGTGTCCGTCTTATAGGGAGTTTAGTTCCAGTATAATGACTGAACAACGGCAGAGACCAACACCAAGTGTCTGTCTTACAGAGATGTCCATCTTATAGAGGTGTTCGTTAAGAGAGAAGTTGACTGTAATGTAAACATTGTCATCTCTATAAATCTTGTAAAAAGTTTTCATTATTGCCCTAACTCTACATACCTTGTAGGTGTTAAGAATCTGTTGTACATTTCCATCCATAAGTTTGAGTCTCAGAAGATCTTGATTTTTTTCATCAATCTTTTCAAGGTACTGTTGATTTTCAATTTTTAGCTGATTGAAATCAACTTCATGAAGAACTTCTCCCATTTCTTCTTTCTAGAATAAGAATAAAAAGTGTAAGTTATTCTTCATTTATTTGAACAGTTATGAAAATTAAAATCAGTAAAGAATTAAAAGAATAGCTTTCATTAGTAAAGCTGAGGTATTCAAATACAAACTTGTTTGAAGGTTCACTTTTCCAACAAGTTTGAAAATAAATCTTGTGTTAAAATCAGCTCTTATGAAGTCATGTGCCAACAAATTATTAAGAAACTATGTGTAAAGTTAAACTAAAAAAGTATATTAAAATTAACTTTTTAATAACATCAAGTCCTGACTGTCATATCCTATAAGTAAACATGTAGTACATGTACTTAAATAATCTTTAGTTAATAACCACACTTACATGTATGACATCAACAGTGACATGCACAAATGATTGAATGGGTCACAAACCTGTTTAAGTTGCATGTGAAGCTTTCTCTTTTGAACTTTCAATGTAGAATTTTTCAGTCTTAGCTTCTCAATTGTTGTGTCCTGCATTATACAAAAGCATCAAAGTTAATGTTAACAGTCAAAGTTTTGGTACATGTACATTAAGTTTTAAAATTCACCATTCCATGTACACTCTTCATCAGTGCAAAGAAAAATACTTACCCTTGCTCTGAGTTTGTCTTCAATATATCTTGTAACTCTCTCGGCAATAACTTTATTGGTTCTCTGTAATAACAACACAGAAAGTAACATTTTGATTAACTCAGTGAGAGCAGTGCTTATTCACTCTGATCTTGTAATGGCCAAGGTTAACTTTCACGTTGTTTCTCTTTGAAAAGAAAATGCTGGAAAAAGCGTGTTTTTTTGTAATTCGATTCTAGGGAAGTATCTTTGTGGATTTGAGAAAAGTATACATTCGAGTTTGAGTAAACAAGTGAGTGGAACTCATCAAGCCCGCTTAATTCTGTTTAATTATAGTATGAATCGTGTTTTTACTTTAATATCCATTTGACATGTTTGGGTTTCTTTAAGGTTTAATGAGTACCTGATTGATAGCTCCTTTGACGATATCTCTCTCAAATTCATAAGAAGCCTTCTTGACTTCAGCACTTCTGATGTCTGCCTCTTCCATGACAGCCTTAAAACAAAACACAAGGCAATATTAGAAAAAGATCTCCCAATTTTGAATAAAATTTGTGAGAATTGTCTTGCAAAATTACACTGTAAATTAAAAACTTTAAAAAAAATTCTCAAAAACTTATAAATTAACCTACCCTAAAGTTATCAAGAATCTTTTCAGATTCATCCTTGAGTTTCTCAATTTCATCTCTTAACTCTTCCAGCTCTCGCTGGGCAATGTCACATTTTTGCTCTGCTGTTAGTTTCAAATGCCTATAAATGAGAATTCAATACATAAAAGGTAAATAAATTTCTTTTTCCCCAAATGCTCCACAGTAAAGTCAAAATCTTGACTCTTTATCTCTCAAAACATGAATCTAAACCGAAAATTTCAGCGAGGAAGGGCTGGGAGTTTCAAAGCAATGAATGATTAAATAAACAAACAAACAAACAAACAATCAATCAATCAATCAATCAATCAATCAATCAATCAATCAATCAATCAATCAATCAATCAATCAATCAATCAATCAATCAATCAATCAATCAAAGAAATAACATATTTTCTCATCAGGTTTCTAAGGTGGAGTTGTAAGTACACTGCAAGCTCCTCAAGCATTTATTGGAGGTACAATATAACATACATGTACATGTAAGGATGTAATAATTATCTGTTTGTCAAAAATATTGCTCAATTAACACTGAATTAAGTGCAGTTGTTGAATAAATGCCGGGTCCACTAGACCAAGTTTAAAGTGAATGCCAGGGGCATTACATGTAAATAAAGAATATACAGTAAAATAATATATGTAAATATACAAACTTCTGTGGGATGGTAGGTTTGTAATTTTTTGGGAAAAACAACGGATGTTGATGGGTCCTAAAAAGAAAATTGGTAAATACCAGTGTTTTAAATATAGGGTTGTCTTGATGGTTGGTGTTTAACAACTGACTCAGCTGTGTACCTGTCTAATGATGGTCCTCTTGATCTTGACCTCTTTCTTAGTCCTCTGTGTCCTGGCTCAATTGTTGGCTGGGCTGGGCCTTGGGCAGCTTAAATGGAAGACAAAGTTTTTTCACCCGGGGATATTTCTTCACTAGACACACCCTAATGTGTGGTTCCAGGAAATATCCATAGAGACCCACCCAAAGGTCACTCCAAATTCTGAGGAGAGGGAGGTTCCATAAAAAGGAAAAGTATAAAGTTTAACTGGAATTTCCAGAGGGGTGGGGAAGGTGGATTATGCCAAAAAAATTTTGTGAAAGGGGAACGAATCCAGTTCAAAGGGGTTCATTTAAGCTGGCTGATCACAGGGATCCAACATGTTGCATGAACTGGCTAAATATTATAAACAATAAAAATATTGCCAAAATGTGGATGGTAATGTTTGAAGTGAACTGAAGAGGCGACTAAATGATAATTTAGACATGTTCCTCCATCACGATGTTGATAATGTTTAGAAACTTTAGAAGCTTATGTAAACATATAAGCGTAAATGCAACAAACGCCAACATGGTGTGTTTCATGTACAATGATTGTAGGCAGGATCTAGAGGAAAAATTCTAAAAAAACTCACCAGCTTGCTGTAATCCTATGTCCTTTGGATCAACCCTTTTAAGATATTTCTCAAACATCGTGGTCTCGTTCTTAAGTACATCATTGGCATGTCTATGAAATACAAAATAATAAGCTTACATCGCACACTAGGTCAAGCCAAAGGAAACTTGTATTTACGGTCGAGAAAACCGGCTGTACTTTCAACTTTTTTAAGAATATAACACAGAATCAGTGTATTTTAATTTAAGACAAGCGTGGAAAGCACATAAACCAAACAGCAATATATTCATATGCTGGGTTTATACTTTGTATCCAAAGCACAATTTTGCTATTTTGCGGACATGTCTGTTTGCGTCCAAGCAAATTTCCCCGCCAGATTATGCTACTTTTGCCCTCAGAACATCACTCTCGTGCTTATCGCATACTTACAACGTCTCCTGGACAAGATTGTAAAGTTCCTCATCTGTAAGTTCAGCCAGAGGCTCTTCATCGTGGTCTAAAGAACTACTTACATCCACATCCGACATCGCCATCTTGATTCTCTCTTCCTTTGCTGTGCGAAGGTTTCCATGGCAAACATAGTGAACACGCAAACGAGGCTCCCGCTGCACGTGTTCATGGGAACGAGGCAGGACGTTCGGAAACGTTTGGCGGCCATCTTTGAGTTACTCAAAGTTTTGGTAATTTTTACAATCCGGTTGCATCTGGAATCTTCAGCTTGCAACCATGAAACTTGTTAGGTGAGCGAATTCAGGGTTATATGTGGCATCTTTGTCAGGTTGTATGATATCGCTAAGGTTGCAGCTATAATGATTATTTCCATTTGTTGTCTTGCCCTTTTTGACAGGTTTTTGATGAAGCTGAGCCATGAAACAGTGACAATCGAACTGAAAAATGGAACAGTTGTTCATGGAACTATCACGGGTAAGCTTGACCAGAGCTTAACACTTAAGTGATCTCTTATTCTTTATAGTTAATATGCTGAAGGGATTCATTCAGCCATGAATTTTGAGGTTGCATGTTTTGGTTTGATGGAAGCTTACAACAAGTCTATTTTATAACAACTCTCAGTCTGTTAATCTGAAAAGCGCTTTACTCCGTTCACATGTTTTCACGTTTAGCAGCCTAAGAGATCTTTAAAATAGGGTAACATCCATATTCAAATTGTAAACAGTATATTTTGAAACTCCACCATGTTCCTTTTACAAAACACTGTTTATTGTCTACATATATAGCATTTCCCTACCCTCCCAACCACACTCACGTGACTGCTAAGGCGACTAGCTGTTGCATTTGATATCTACACCCATCCTACTTCCTCAAGAATTCAAATAAACAGTGAGTTCCCAAAGAAATTCATTATTAAACATGTGTGAAAACTGTAGATACCTGACTGCTTACTTGCATCTCATTGAATAATAGCAGCTGCATTGTAGTGTTGTTAAAAGCCTCGTACTGCAAATACCAAACTTGTGTACCGGTAATTCTGCCTGAAATCTGAGTGCTTGGTGAATTTTTGCGTTGTGCATTATCATTCATAACAGCTATGGCTGTACATTTTACGGCCAAAGCGATGCGGAATGATCCACAATCATGCACTTGTCAGATGCTTATATGGAGTCACTATGCTCTTTTCTTTATAACACAATGTTTATGGACTGCCGTAAAACTGAGTACTAGGTTAAGATCTTGACATGCATATACAAAGTTTTCTTGAAAACAATACGTTTCCATAACGCAAGTCGTTTGCCAACACCACCATCAGTGATATTACTTAGCTGAGTTTCCAATGCCTGGCAAGGTTTAGATCTTTGTTTGGGTCATGACCTCAGCAATATTAAAACATTTCCTTCGTACAAGCTTCAGAAGTATTGTGTTTTTTTTTCTGAAGTCCCCGTGTAAGGAAACAGATATTTTTACATTCTAGCTGTGCACTAAAATGTTATGTAAGTTATTATGTGCTAGCTTGTAATTACCTTTTTGTTTTAATTTGAACTGTAGGTGTCGACATGAGTATGAACACACACTTGAAAGCAGTAAAAATGACCATCAAGAACAAGGAACCAGTTCAGTTAGAGTCACTGAGCATCAGAGGCAATAACATCCGCTACTTCATTCTTCCAGAAAGTTTGCCTCTGGACACTCTTCTGGTTGATGACACTCCCAAAGCAAAGGCCAAGAAGAAGGAAGCAGGTGTGATTGATTGTGTAATACTGTAATGTTAGTTTGTCCAAGTGATCGTTGCACTAGACTTAAAATCTGGTCACCAAAATATGTACATGTAAGTACACAGCCTGGACTCAGATCACTGCATATGGTGAGGGTTACAACCTTGTACGGTGCTTTCAGTAAGCACCAATGGCCAATGAAATAATTTGCTCAGAGTTTGCTTCTGTTTCTGTTTTTTTGTTTTGCTAAATTGAAAGAAGTCAGAAAGACTCTTTCAAACAGTTGTTTATTCTACTCAAACCAGCCGTCTACTTCAAATTTGATTGAATCACCTGCTTGTGGTTTGTGATTAGCTCTCCTGCTACAGTACAGCTGGGGTTCCAAACTTGGTTATCCCAGTTTAATTTGTGATATTTTTTTGCTTACTGTCGAGTGTATCTTATTGCCTGGTAGCAGTTTCTTTTTTCTTCAAGTGTAAATTGGTGTACTCCCCGATGAGCACATTCTGTGCTGATCAAGATTATTATTATATTGGAGCCATTACAATGTTTAACATGGATGCCTTTTTTAAAACCAAACAGCTGCCAGAGGAAGAGGTCGTCCTGCTGGTGGTAGAGGAAGAGGGCGTGGCAGAGGTGGCAGAGGAAGGGGGAGAAGATGATCATGTAAAACATCAAATGTCGACATGTTCAATGGAGGGACCCTTGAATTATAGTGGCTTTCAAAATTATATAAAGTGGGAATTCTACACCTTTTCAAGTTGCCTTGAATCACCGTCGCATGTATGTCTGCATCAAGTGAATTCTGGTAACCTTAAGGCAATATTCAGTTGCCATTCATGGTGGGTTAAAAGTGAACTATCTGTAAAAGGTTTAAATTCTTCCTACACATCATTTAGAAAGTCACTATAATAAAGTGCAGAGCACAGAACGACTTGACCACATAGTTTCATCTCCAAGGAGAACCATGAAACAGTTGTAAGGATTTTACCTGACCTTCAGGAAAACAGGACAAACATAGTCTTGTCATGTCAGGCGAGGAGAAAGAACAATTTATTTTAAGCTGTCTTCTGCATGCCAAGTGTTTCTTTCTTTTCAGAAGTTGTTGGAAAATGTAAATAAAACTTTTGTACTGATTATAAAATATACAACTGTAGTATACCAGTATTGAGTTCTGTGTCCTCTATTTGGTCACACAGTGTCGTAATGAAGTCCTCTACCTTGCCTTTGGCAAATGAGAATGCTTTCTAACATATTGGGAGGATGTTTAAACAGAATAATTAAGAAACCTCAACCATGTTGACGAGTACTGCTGGGGATTTTCCATACTTTATTCTTTTTTAGGGTTCTGGAAAAAAAACCTCTTGGAAGGGGCGAACAATCATAAACAAGTGCTGAAGCAGCAAGTGTATTTTAACAACATCTTGTCCCGGGATAAAGCACTATCCAGTGGGTAGCACAGTTTATTTTGTCAACACTTGAATAGTAGATAGTGATTTATCTGGTGGGTAGCATAATCCACCCTTGGAACAACTGGGCAATAGAATTTTAAGTGTAAGCAATGGTAGAAATTGTTTTCCATGGGATCTTGAACCAGATTGAGGATATTTGATTCTAAATGGCTTCAACTTCTTAATCCGAGTTTCTGAGTTATCCAAGTTTTTTCACCACCATTCAATTCAAAATACTTTACATGAATTTTCTTCCATAAGTTGACAACATATTTTTTCTTGTTTCATTATGCACGATTTTATTTGCTGAGGAAAACCATTGCAGATTTCTCTTTGTATTTTTCCCACCACCCCCTCCTTTTTATTCTCCTTTAGTTTCAACTGGTGTTCAGTTTCCCGCCCAGCCAGCTGAACTTGGGAAACCAGACTTATGATGGACACCATTGTCGAATTCATGTTTAACTGATTCAGGAGCTCATAGCAGACTAGACATGACCAGGCATCACGCAACGCTTCTGTGACAGAAACTTGACTGTTGCGTGACGATCCTGGCTTCTAATAATTGCGTTTTAGAGTCAGTAGTGACGTAATAGAATCTATATAGTTTTCTTCCCCTATTTTAGGTCACTCAAGTTACTCACCGAGTAACTCATTTATAGAAAAAAAACCAAGTCAATTTTATTAATTCAGCCTTAATCCAAATATTTTACACACATTATTAAGATGCTTAAAAAAATTCAGCTCGTTAACTACCCTTTTTTAACTTGTTCTTCTTGGTTTTAAGGTATTCAAAATATGACCTTCCCACTCCCCTTCTTCCCATTGTTCGTAGGTAATTACTGTAAGTATTGTATTGTAAAGGATTGTGATATACAGCAGCTGGTCTCCAGCCGGCGATTTGTTGATATCCTAGCTGGTCGTTAGTTTGTGGTACGGCAGGGTTCACTTGAGGAATAAATCCACGGGGATTCCCAGGTGCCACATAGTGGTAATAATTGGCTATTTGATTCTGATGGTAGTCAGCAGGGCCAAAGTTACTGTGCAAAGGCTGTATAGAGGAGTAGATAGCCCCCTGAGAGCTCAGCTGTGCTAAATTAGCTTGCTGTTTGCCAAAGGTGCTTTGCGTTTGGCCAGTCTGTTTATTGTTCGACATAAATGCATTGGTTGGTTGTTTTTGGGCTTCATGTAATGGCACTACTGATTGGGCAGCAAGAGTCAGGACGGCTGGGTTTGTAGCTGGAGAGGTGGTGTAGGTTACCACTTGAGGTGATATGTATTTAACAGGCGCTGTAGATGGAGGGGGAGGGGGTGGAGGAGGAGGAGGAGAAGGAGGCGAGGGAGGAGAGGGCGGAGAAGCAAACGTGTAAGTCGGTCCACTTGGTACTTGATGAAACTGAGGAAGCGCCGGCGAATCGGGCACTGGAACCGAGTCACGTGGTTTGTCGGGGTGTTCAATTGGTTGATGGTTGGGTTTTTGTTTGGTTCCGTGTAAAATGAGCTGCCATTCGGTTAGTGTGCCGTGATTTGGTCTGTTATCACCCAGGTCCTTTATCTCTAGAGTCCATGTACCCCTAGGATCCTCGCCCCACGAGTGCGTTGTCATGAACGGCCACTTTGTGAAGCCCTCATCGGAGAGGTCCTCTTTTCTAGGGGACAGCAGGCAGGATTTGGTTCCCATTGGAGATGTCAGGTACACGACAAGGTCGCCACGCCTTGTGTAATCCAAACTTAGCAGTATCTGTACGTGTTCCAGGTAACGAATCTCAGCCGCAGTTCCGGAGCATCCATTAGAGTGCATTGTTATCTTCAAGGGCTCGTTAAACTTTATGGGCCTGTGAAGAGAGTTCATTTTGGTGAATATAGATCAATGGACTTCTGATATTTGTTACTATCATTAATTCTATTATTGTTTTGATTCTGATTACTGTTTCAGAAAAACAAACGTCATTCAGCATCAGTTGTTCATTTGTTTTTCCGTTCGCTTTCTCGTTCGTTCGTTATTTTGTTTGTTTATTCGTTCTTTTGTTCGCTCTCGTCGACCGCCCGTCTGTCCTTCCATCCATCCGTCGGTCCGTCATTCGCTCATCTTTCCTTATGCCTTACACCAAAAGCAGGTTAAAATTTATTTTACCTAACTGTCCCCAATTAATAGAGGGTTTTACCCTCGGCTAGATTCCACTGACACTTAAATAATGTTGTTGATTGATAAATTGATTGTGTTTTGCAGCATCAAAACTTGAAAGTCATCTTCAAACTTACTTGCGATCCTGATTGATTTGTCCCCGGCAAATGGTCTTTTCAGGAACAGTTTTAAACGTCATAGGTTTGGCTAATTCAACTATCTTTTCCGCAACTAACAGACCAAAGCCAAACTTCCTGTTGACATGAAGTCCCACACCATTCGGACTCCAGTCCTGATCGTGTTTAAGAGGTTCCCAGTTTGATGTCCACACTACAATATGCTGAACGTCACGCCATGTCAGACGAGGGCTGTGTAGACATAAAACACAAGAAAAGGGTTGCCACTTAGAAACTCTCTCATCATAAAACGGTCTAACATTGACTTGTTTTTTAGATAATGAAGCTCTCTATTTGGTTAGAAAAAGTTGTGTTATGTGCAGTAACCAATAGTGCTTTTTTTTTTCTTTCAACCAAACAGGAGCAAACCACAACCCTTCAAAATTTGCCTTACTCGCGTTTTCCCGCACGTGGCACGAGTTGCATGGTTTCGCTTCGCGTCCTGATTGGTTCAGTACTCGTTGATTGCATTTGCTGTTGGTCAGATGTGTAAAGTTTGGTTTACGGGTTGGGACAGCGATAAGAAGGCGCTTTAACGTCTCACTTTAATAACTACATGTATCACAATCTGTTTATGGACTGTCTGTCCTTGCATTTTTCGATACGTCTTGTGTCACCTACAAGCCAAACGAACCCCATATGCAACCTATTAGAAGATAGCTCTATTCCAGATAAAAAAACGGGTTTATTTAAGCTAGATATAAGAAGAGCTACGTAATAACTATATAACAAATCTTCTTTCAGGCTAGAAAGCATTTCTCCCCATATTATTACAGTTATCCTGCGAAATCGCCTGATACTTAACCGACGAGACCGTAAACGAGTTGGCTAAAATCAGACGATATTCCGCAAGATCGACTGATTGTAATCCTTACTTGACCTCCAGTGCAAGCGCTATAATGCCAGCAGCCAATGGTGCAGACGCAGAAGTTCCCGTATGTCTTTCAGTGCATTCGTTATGTAAATCTGTTGTGACCTGATAAAGCAAATCGATAACATTCAAACGTCAGTTTTGTGTAGGATCAAGTAATAGGCTCATGGTAGGACAAAACTGTATGTTTTGTAAGTTCATTTTGACTGTTGTCGTAACTATACAGTCGTAACTCTCAAAGAGGAGTCACACTCCAGATGAATTTACACCTTTTTAAGGTGGGGGTACACCTGGAACCCGTTTTTCCACCGCTTAACTTGGGTTTAATGCGAAGATATCGTTCGCGTTTTAAACAATCCAAAAACCCTATGCTCATTCGGTGCAAAGCTATGTTTAGCAGTGTTTTGTAAATTTTTGTGTGATTTTTGGGGATGTTTTGGAAGGAAAGATTAGTAAAATTTGGAGAAATTAGTCGATGGACACCAAAGCAGTCCCCTGACAACCTGTGGTGCTATTGCATGGAGGTGTTCCAAAAATAATTTTCTTTCTTCTATCCCTTCTTTAATCCTCTTAAACTTTCACTCAAATTCACGTTTACCCCCGCCGTAATAGTACTGAAGGGAGTGAGGGGGGAGGGGGAAACCTCCCATCAAAAGTAGACATAAATTAAACTATTTTCCATACTTACAATTCTTTTCTCTCCGTGCGCTCCGCTACTGAATGTGGTGGCTAGGGTGGAGGAGCAGCTCTCTGAGTACCATGGTGACTCGCCATGATCTGAAGCAGAGCTGATTGACAGTGTGTAGATACTGTCTGTGTACCCATCACAGTTACAGCTATCCTCATGCCGCCCGCCATTACCTGACGCCCAGACGAATATAGAGCCCAGTCCGCCGCGACCCTATATAATGTGATAACCAAGGAAATTCTCAGCTGTTTTTTTTTTATCTTCAATCTTTGTCAATTGCTTCTGAACGAAATGCGCCTTACTAGAAGATTGGCATTGAACCCTATCTGTTACTAATTTTTCCGAGCAATTCCTATATTCTGATAATGTATTTTATACAGCGATGCAGCCGAATTCTACGTTAATAACCTTGGTTTCGATGATTTTTTTTTTTGCTGTGGCAAACTCAAAATTTTAGCTACGAAGGCGAAAACTTGTTGCATGCAGCGACGCCCAATCAGTCTCTCTATGGGACGGCCTGCAGGGAATCATGGGGCTGCATTCAAGTAAACGTGTAAAACATTTTTCTCCTGCTTAGACTTTTCCTCCCCCCCCCCCCCCCCCCCCACTAACTGCCCCTGGGTCTCCGAGGATGCAACGTGTCCTTGACTTGTTAGCGTTGGATACAACTATCATGATCCTTTCAAGCGCGTCTCATACAGAGAACTGGGCATCACTTTATCTGTCTGTGCTTTTCCCGTCGTGCATAATTTGCTGCCGCCTCGCGGGACTCTAGCGTGACTCGTGCTTCAACAACATCCTTAAAAACCGCTTGCTTACATGCCTCACGGCTAATGGTACTTCACTCAACTTCGTAGATTTTATGAATTCAATAACTAATTAACTCAGTTGACTGTTAAGATGATTCATCGACAACTCTGTGCAAGTCGTCACTGAGCACAATAAACAAGAAGCACAAAAAGTTAAAAATACCTTTGTGATTCCATTTTCAAACGCAGCAGCTGCCAGAGTTCCAGGTCCCTCCACAGTAGCGCCGTCGTCACTAGGCCCCCAGCTTGCAGAGTAGATATCGATAAACTGGGGATTAAGACTTAACGAGGCAGCTTCCACTTTGTCAGTAACTCGGCCGTCAAGCATGCGTACTCCTGCACAAATACATTCAAATTAGTGAAAAGGCCCCATTGTAAGCTGACAAATGTAAGACGTTGCGAAAACCGCCCATTGTTAACCTATCGTAAAATGTTGTTGATCAAAACAAGGCATTATTGGCTAAGTGTCATATAGGCAGTTCATTGCTGTCATTGGGAGAATTCAAACTCCTAGCTAGTGGGACTGTTCAATACCACAGACAAAGGCTAAGGGATGCCGTTGCCGTTTACTTGTTGTGCCACTTTTACTTTTAATCAAGGCAGTGCAAATGTTTGGAAACCGCTGATTCAATCGAGTCATAAGTTTTCCAATAACGCTTTTTCAAAGCAAAAGTTTTGGCTTCTTGGTATCTCAGACTTTTTCAAAAGAATTGATAACCGTCAAAACCCTGACGGTGAATTAGACTTGGCTCTTGAGTCCTGCGTAATGTGTCACTCTTAGCATATGTTACCTCCAATCTTTGCGTTATAAGCCACGCCCACTCCACAGATGGTATTGTTTGCTTGAGCCGCAACCTCTCCTGCACAGCGGGTACCGTGTCTACGGTGAAACAAGCACAACATCAGTGGTCATGAAACAATAAATGTTCTATGACAGACGATGTGACTATACCGAATTCATGAAACTGTGCCTGTAGTTGTTAATATCCATTCAACACGAGTCTTGCTTTGTTATCTTGAATAGAAGAGCTTTGACCAAAAGGGAATCGAAACCATGACCTCCCAAATACCGGGCGAGCGTTCTATCCACTGAACTATGGAGAGGCTCACTTTGGAAAACTTTAAACTCCCTTATCTCCTTTTCAGCTTATCATAATCTTTTTTCCACAACCGTTTTCTAGAACGCATTTATGCACTTGGAACAAGAGGCACTATGGGAGCGTTTGCATATTTTAGAAATCATGTAAGAAGGACATTTTTTCTAGCCTGATCTCTCGTCCTCTACACAGTACGCGGCCACCAGTTCGTTTACTTTGCCTGGATGCAGAATACCATGGTATAGAGTAATTATTTAGAGGACCTAAAACTGACTTACTTGTTTTCATTGGTAGGGTCATACCGCGGAAATGGGTCGCCATCTTCACCATTGACATCCCAACTGGCTTGGGGATCCTATCAAAATTAAATTTACCACTATCACATACTAAAATATTGACGATGAAATCTTGCAGAATTCTTGTTATACAAATGTTGATGGTATACACTGATCATATATAAAAGTAACTTGGGTTTTGTTCGGTTGAGTGCGTTTTTCTTTGCTGCCGGCCGCGGAGAGCCTTCTCTAGATATTATGCTATCAAAACTGACCTCTTGTAAGCAACAGCCCCTCTCTCAGTGAGTATTCTGAAATTCAATGTACTTTTGTTACAATTTAATTACTACTTACGTAGTTTCTGATGAGATCCGTGTGGTTATGTTCGATGCCTGTAGCAAGACAAACGAATAAACAAAATAACCGCAATCAGAGTTTAGCCAGGCTCATCACCCCTTAATCACGGTGTTACAATCTCCGCAATGTCAGTGGAGGCGACTGAATGAGCTAATCTGTGTTTATTTCCTTAGAGGCCAAGAAAATGGACCAAAATAATTGCTGGGTTGAACTTGAAATATTTTATCAATACTTTTTTTAGTGGACATACCATCATCCAGGATAGTGACAACAACACCCTTTCCAGTGATCCCTTGATTCCAGACCGGTAGAACGTGCACATCCAAATCTTGATCTGCTCGTTTATCGTCCTGTTAAGTATAAATTAATACACACCAAACATGATCAGACAAAACCGGGGGGAAAATTGAAAAACATGATGTGTTCTGTACTAGTTGTTTTTATAATTACAATCAATTTGCAATCTTATTTTCTATTGAAGGTGATATATTTGGCAATTCACACAAGCCGTAAGTGTGATGAGATCGAATAGTGGGCACTATTGATGAAATGTTTGACTGTTGCCAAGGGTGAATGACAATAAATAGCTAAAACAAAAGAAGAAAAACATAAGAAAAGCAAAGTCATAAAGTCTTTGAGTCAAAAAACTCAAATGTTCTAACATCACGAAAAAAAGACAAACATCAGTTTCCAAATTAAGAAAAACAATATAAAAATTATTTGAGACACTTTGTATAGTTTTTTGGCTAAAAAAAATCACAGCTCTCCCCTAAATGCAATTAAAAAATACAATGGCCCTCCTCAAAGTGGCGCTAAAAAATAGTGACCCTCCCCCCAGATATAGTGGTCCTCCCCCCTGCTTAATAATGACCGGCCCCTAACTTACGCCCAAGATGTTTATTGTATTTTTGCACAGTTTTGCGTAAGATCAACTCTATTTTTAGTTTCATCTCTGACGAATAAACGACCCTAAGCGCCATAGTTTCTCACCAGATACCATTGAGCATCCCACAATGGATCCGAGAAGCGAGGCACGATCCCTCTCGCTGTCATACGGTCATGAAAGTGGCCTCGTTTGACGCGTATTTTTTCATGTTGTTGTTCCGCCCATATCACCTGCAAAGTAAATAACATTGTTTTATAAACCTGGACTGAGTCATGATATCACATTGGTCATGATAAAAGCACCGCTTCTAAAACAATTTCTGACTGCAAGTAATACAGTTTCTCTTTCTTTATCGAGCAGTTAATTAACTGTAAAAATGCTGCTTGAAGTTTGACCCACTTACGTATCAAATTTGTCAAAATCAAAAACGCAACATTTTACAAATATTTTTTTATCATATAGCGCGGAATAACCTATATAAATTCTTGCTGTCTTTTTCAAACGTAGAGTAAAACAATGAGAGCGGCAAGACAAAAAAATAATCTGAACAAAACTTGTCGCGATTTTAATTTGCTCTTGGAAATGTGCTCTGAGTATCATTTCTAAAGGAAAAGTGGATATTTCCGCACGCAAAAGATTTTCCTTTAAATAAACATCGAAGTGAAGAATATTACTTTAGGATCCTGCATAAGCCTTTCTGTTCGTCCCTCCGCACTTCGTCTTGAGCGATGTGGTTCCTCTGCATGCTCTAAGTGATAAAATCCATCCAAAGTACCGATCTAGAAAAAGACAAAATCAATATAAGCTATTCACAAGGGATTTTCTTTGCTAATAAATAGCTTGATAGAGATGCAAATATGGTTTTCAATGTTGCAGTGTAACCGTATTGGAAACAAGCAAGATTTAATGATCTCCGCCATAAAATTAAAATAATGTCGTTAGGCCGGAAAAGAATTTCTTACAGTTAAATATATTTGACGTACAGGGATCTCCACAACAACAGGAAGGAAGCAATTTTTCTTAATAACACCTTTTGTAAAATCAATCTTTACACAACGAACAGCCGTTTCCAGGGTTTGCCTCCGAAAATCATTTCGTTGAAGGTTGTGGTTATTTTAAAGTTGTAAAAAGAGAAAAATATATATACTTTTCTTATATTGATTTAGAATGCAGATTTTAATTGGAATTTCATCAGACTGTTCTTGCATTAGTATTAATTTGAGGTTTTAGTAGAAGGAGAAAATGCGAAATAGACTTACCAAACAAAACTGTTTATTTTTAAGCAAACAATCCGATTTTACCAGAACAATAGGCGGCATAAAAAGAAGCGAGAGTCTATTGAAAAATCCCATTTAATCTTTTCACACGCGAAAAACATGTAATAACGCTTTTTACATTAAAACGGTGTCAAGAATATAGGTCGAAATTTGGTAATGAAGTCACCGACTGAATTCAGACTGATGAAAATTCTTAGGCAGAAAAACGTCGTCTTTTACCAAACTTCATTTTACAATTGGCAGTGGACGGTTGAATTATTTCTACTTTAAAAGTTATAGAATTGAATTAGCTGTTAATATGAGGTGCAACATATTTTAGGTTGAAGCATGTGGTTCTATTCGCTGCCAAAGTGGAAAACATCAAACTGGTTCATAATATTTAATACCGGTAACTCATGGGGTGCGTGAATGTTTGGCGATTTCTTCAAGCTAAAAGCCTGATTTCCCCAAAAATATATTAAAGGAGAGTAGGCGAATTGGCAAATGCCTGGGAAAAAAACTTTTCATAAACAAGCTTTTGCGAAGAGAGGGAAAATATCGAGATTTGTTGACCGGGTTCGTTGTCTGACCTGCCGGGTGGCCAGTGTTTAAGCGCCAGGCAGGCCAAAAAAAACATTATAGTAGAATTGATATTAAAAAGGACCGGCAAGTACTTGTAAAGCCCGCACAACATGCAGGCAAAAGAACCACATGAAAACCATTCTTCAATCGATACATACCGGTTCAACTTTTTGAAATCCGTGAGATCTGGCTATTCGTTTGGCGATCTCGATTCCACCCTCCACCCGTATTGCCCATCCGTTGGTAAAAACTTTTTCTCCGTTGTTAGCGAGCTGTTGAGCAAGGATGGTTGTCTGTTTGGGCCACGCAGTGATGAAAACACATATTATTATCTTGGCGAGGCCCAAAGCCCGTACAACTCGAAACATCGCATCGCTCCGAACTTTTTCGTGGAGAAAATCTGACCGAGAGTCGAGGAAAAACTCAGCCTATTTATTATTAACATCAACGGATGTTTGGTCAGTTGCGGAGGTCATCTGTCGTACGACTGGCACCTGTCATTTACTGTTATAATCAATTGATCTCTAACACGGATGAGCCAATCACAGACTCTGACGTAAAGAGGAGAAAAAGCCATGCAAACGCGAACATGGGCACCTGAGCAATCAAAACTTTCCTTTTAATTCTTTTGAAGAGCTACTTATTAGCAAAAAGCCAAAAAAAAGATCGTTCTATTTTTGGAATTATCTCTGTCCTATTTTGTCTTAAGAAAAGTTAAAGTTAAAATGTTTTTTTTTTGCGACGTCTTTGTAGCGTGTAACTGTGATTCTAATGACGAATCAGATCGGGCAAACAGCTGCCAGAATTTTTTTGCGATTCTGACCTTATCATTCGCGTTGACGCAGTACCGGCGGGCAAATTTTGGTCCGCCGGTTTTCCACCTTATCAGATGAGTGGGTATTTTTGTTGATCTCTAGCAACGATACAGTCTACATACGTGCGCATGGCAAATGTCCTGAAAAATGTAGTAGTAAACATATAGTATGCAAATATTACTCGAGAATGATGTTTATAGGATAGAAATAGAAAACACTAAGAGAATGATCTCCCTTTTTTCGGTATAACACTTGATTTGGTGCCTGTTTTTTTTGTTCGATTACGGCGCGAGAGTTCTTTCCCGTAATATAAAAGAACGTTATTCGCAATTATGGCGCAAATACGTGGTACAACTACGAGCAGTAAAACGTCTGATGATGTCCGTATATCAATCCTAGCTGTGTGCGGTTACCGCAAGAATGTGCCCCGATAGTAAAACGTAATTATAAAAAGACTGCGGTAAGCCAGGGTAGTCTGATACTGAATATGACAAGTGCTTTCAACATGGCGCGCACAGCGTACTTACGCAAGAACAGGTTAAAATAACGGCACACAAACCGCCCACCATCATTTATCAAACGATCAACAGAATGGCTGAGTGAATTGCCTCTCGCAGCTTTCATACAGTGGGCCACGTTATATAAACGCTTCTATTTCGGTCGGTTAACCGGGTTATTCACGAGGAAAAAACAGCTACTACAATGTATAATGAAAAACTCGAGCTGCTTCTGGTAAGGTGTGTACAAGATAAGCGAACTAGACACGTCACTTGTCGACAAATTCTACTTCTTGTTTTAATTAAAAAAGGAAAAAAACACTATCTGCCATTTATAGACTTTATAAAGCGATTTTCTGTTTATTTGTTGTATATAATTTAATATATAGTGTAAAATGAAAGTTGATAATCAGATCTCCGGATTATTACCTTTCCACACTTTTACCGTTTTTTTTATCTACCAAGTCTTGAAGGAAGAAAAGCTTGAAACGTGAGCGGCAAGACCTCCTTTAACTCAACCTGTGATATCGATTCGATGCACGCGCGAATTTTTTTTCATATTTCAGGGCTTTTATCAGAATCTGCTTATCCTGACCGCCGTGATTCAAACACTGACGTCCAAGACATTTTTTCGACCTCCCCCAGTTTCTAAACAGCAAAATATTTACTAGTAAAATATGATTTCAATGCTAAGTAATTCTGCAGCAACTACGTGGACTCAGAAAAATACGACTACTTATAATCAGCTGGCGAATTGGAGCTAAAAACTGAAGAAGAAATAAGCAGCCTGTAAGCAAGATACTCTTGGTTTGCAAATGAAATGTTGCACAAGCTAGATGTAAAGAAGATTTCTTGAGCCTGGAATATCTTTTCAGCTTTTCAGCATACTGTCAAAAAATAGCTTTGTTGTTTTCCGTTGACATTTGTCGCGCAACTCAATGCAATCTTTGTCGCGCCGAAGTTGCATCAAGTTTCGAACATGTTCGAAACTTGATGCAACTTCGGCGCGACAAAAATTGCATAGAGTTGCGCGACAAAAATCGCCTGTGTAAACCGGCCTTAGAATTTTCGTTCTGTGCCAAAGAGACTTGTACCCAGGCCCCTCTCGTTTCCGAAGTAACAAGAAGCTACAAGAGGATTGTGTAATCAGTGTAATATTTTCATGCGATCCATGTCTCCCTGTCCAGCATTTCATAGCTTAGGGTAAGCAGATAAAGCAATAGACAAAGTTAACAGTGAGTTAATATTCAGTCTGTAAAGAGAAACTCAGCTTTATATTCTTTTGCAATATTTTCGCGCCAGATCAACAGACCAGCTAGCCAGCGGTTGCTACCATTTATGTTGCCAGCTCGCCAGCTCATGCTTCCGTTCAAAGATGGAGGATCTAGAAATGTATTCCGACAACTTGCTTTTTAACAAACGTCAGCTGGGACCGATCGGCCAATACACTGTGTAAGTTTGATAGTTTTACCTTGAGTTTATTGTCAGGTCTTATAAAGAATGTTTAAAGGGCGTTATGCAGAATATTCCACACCAATACTGATGAATGAATGCCGGGTAAATGAATCGAATAACCGAATGTGATAATAGAGTTTTTTTGTAATAGTCAAGTTTCACCAGATGTACACGCATAGTGAAACCTTAAATGATTTCCCTGCCCTTTAATCTTTCCCTTTTCATGTTGGTTAACGAGATCGCTACTAAAAGAAGGTTTAAAAAGATCAGATCTTCACAAATGCTCTTTATATACACGTCATGTTAAATATCGTGCTGTCTATATGAATTGAGCTGAATTGAATTTACAATACAGGTGCAAGATTATATGTAAATACAATTTTCTGTTGTAAAAATAAAAGAGAAACCATACAAGCCCGTTAAGCTACACGGCATTTGGCGGTAAAAGATAATTTCTCCAATTCATCACAGCGAGTTTATCAGCTCTGTAAACAATGTATTTGGTAGCTTACCAGTGGATGCATAGAACAAGGAATGAATGATATGTTTAAGTCTTGGGTCTATATATTTAGCACTTGGCTGGGTAGGCGGTTCTTCTGGTAGATGGTTTAAAATGGCCCTGGATTCTCGATCTAAGCTGGAATCATTGAGTTAAAGTACTCATTAGTACCAGAAGCTCACTTTAATCATGCAACTTAATAAAATGTCCAGCATATCTTAGCAGACATTATATGTTAAATAGTTCCTTCACTTAAATGTGAAACATTCTTGAAGTTATTTCAGGACAATGTTTGGCAGAAAGTGCTGAAAAGGGCATTCTGAGACTTAAAATGTCAAAGTTTCCTGTCCCCCTCTTCCTGCCACCCCCTAATACAAGCGCTTTTAACACTGCATTAATTTCCTATAAAAAGTAGTTGCTATATTTAATATGCAATTTTTTTTATTTACAGTACCACACCATATGTGATAGCGCTGGTGATTGCCAAATTTCTACACACCTTTGGTTTATTTGTGACTTATGAGCAGCTTAAAATCTTCCATGTTGTCCAGTTCTTATTTATTGTCAGGCTTTGGTATGTTATATTCAGGTTATATTTGCATAATGTTAACCTTTAAGTCACATTTTTCTAAACAAATTTTATGTGTATATGACATGATAATTATTTCCTCAATATTATGATCACTGTTTTCTGGCCCATGCAAATTCTCAACTTTCTTTAAACGATCTGACCACCTGATTAATACAACCAATGACTGCCTTTTGGTGTCCTCGACCTAATTTTCCTTTTATAAAGCACCATGTGCAGTGCTTTCAATAAACACCGACGGTCAACAAAGAGCATCGACTACTTTGCTCTACTTTGGTCAAAGAAGTCTGCTACTTTTTTCCCTAAATTGAAGTAGTTAATTAGAAAGTTTTTTCAAACAGTCCTTTAAGTACTTTGCTCAAACCAGATATGTTTATGTTATGTCTGTTCATGTAGGGCTACTCAAAATACCAGTGAAATATGTGCCAAATGCAAAAAAGACTGAATGAAAATTATAAATATTTAGTTCAAATAATGAATAAAATGTTCGATTCAGTTGTGTTCACTGTAGTTATGAACGGGAGATATAGAGAGTCAAAATTAACTTTAATCAGTCCGAATTTCATTCAGTTGATTGGCTGGTGAATCCAGACACCCCCCCCCCCTCTCACTCCCTCAGGCACAAATGTGGGTCCATCTTGTCTTGATCTGCCACTGAGGATTACTGATTTGATTTTCCCCCGCTAAATGTAATCAGTTATATTTATTTAGCTTGTATTTAGGATTTTAACTGTTTAATGAGTTGATTGATGTCTCCATTGTCTTTTTTCATAGCACTACTATTGTCCTTGTTATATTACAAAGGCCTGTATCATCAGGAAAGAAGATTACCCCAAACCAGGTACAATGTAATTTATTGCTTGCATTATTGTGGGATTGTTTGAAATATGTACATCAAGTTATAGACTGTCCCTGTTATCATTTTTCTTTTTTTCAGTGGTACAAGATTGGCAAACATGCTTTAGTTTCAACCATAATAGGCCTTATATGGCTTGAAGGTTTGACTCTCTGTGGTGCTCTAAGGTATGCCAAATTACTAACAGTATTTTAACTGTCTCTAATAAAAATGAATTATTATGATGTGTTATTATTAAATTAAATATGAATTCCAAGGAAATTTTATATCTTTGGACTAATTATATTATTTGATGGGAAAGTGATCTTGTAGCTCTTAATTGGTGCTAGAATACTAGAATTTGTTTGGCTGCTTTCATTGCCCCCATTATTTTTCTGTTTAAAAAGGTTGGCTGCTTTTGACTTATTGTACCTTTTTTTTTTTTTTAAAAAAAATTGATTTTGTTTAACAAGGGTTGCATGTAACAGTCTTGTGACTGACAAACCTGTGGCCCTCGGATTCCAGATCGAACTGGAATTTAGAAATGTCGGCTTTTGAGGAGTGATTAAAACTGGAGAACCCAGAAAAAACCGTTGGAGCAAGGAGGATCAGGAGAACCAACTTACAACAAACTCAACCCACATATAACGCCAGGTCTGGCAATCGAACCCTGGCCACATTAGTGGGAAGCAAGTACTCTCATCAGATTGACTGCGCTATCCCTGCTCTCCTTTTTATTATTCATTTAGTTACTTGTGTAACAGTAATTGTAATTAGTGAAAGAAGAAAACATGTACAGTGTAGTACTATGTTCCTTATCCTCAATGATTGGTATAGCAAGGTTTTATTATGGTCATGAATAACAAATGTCACACACAGATTATTCTGTATCTCACTTTCAAATGAATCTAGTATTACAGATTCTAACTTCATATATTTTCTTCTAGCATAATTTGTTGGAAAGTTCTTTTATTATAATATGTCCTGAATAACAAGTTATCATTTGTTTTGTGCAGAACTGTTCTGTTATTTGAGCACAGTGATGTTGTTGTGTTGGCAGCATTAGGAGTACTTTTTCATTCTGGGGGCACTGGACCATCAAAGGTAATTTCATTAAATTTCCTTTTTCTTATTCAGTTATTCAGTTGTGTGTCATTTAGTCATATGTAGCTATCTTTAGTTACTGTTTCTTGAGGCTTCAATATAATTATTGATAAGTAGCTGACTGAAGATTGTGAATTCCTTTTCTTTGATAATTTATTTTGTTAATATTAATTTATTTGATATAAGTTACCTTACACTGAAGAAGAAAAGAAAGTAAAAAATGTTGATGGTACCTGTTGTGAGGCCTCTACAGATTTACGTGACACATGGTTGAAAAAAACTTTGTTTCTGGTTCCCTTTTTTATTTTTTTTCAGAAAATTGGGAAATTTAGTGTAAGTTTGTAAAGTGTAAGAATTTTTAGTCCATTGATTTATTAATATGTTAATAGTATAGTTTTAACACTTTTCTGTACTGGTAGATGTTGTTTTAAAGTCTCTAACCAGTTTTTTTTTATTAATTTACTAGGTCCGAGGGTCTGTACTATTTCTGTTAGGAATTTTGTGCCTTCTGTTATTTGATAATGATTCTCCTACTTTGAGTCACCGTATCCTTGAACATGTAAAGTAGTAAAATTTATTCTAGATAAAATGAGGTAAAATCTACACTCAAGTCTACTGGCTAATCAGGACTAGATGTACCATACATATGTATCTCAAGGTTCAATAAATATACATGTAAGGGAACATTCACAAAAACTTGTTGGAGGGGACTGAATGAGAAATCACCCTTATTAAAGTTTTTTAGGACCCAGCTTGCCTAGTGTAAAAAATTTCAAGAAGCTCCCCTCACAGTCCTCTGGCCAACTGTTCATTTTTTGGACAATCTTTCAGCCTCGGGCATTATCCTCCAATATACCAGTCGCCTGAAGGGGTTTATTTACTAAATATGAAATCTGCTGGGAGACTGGAACCCAAACACTCCAGTGTGCTTGCAGTTAGTTCTACTCAGGACTCAGATCTGCTTATTGTTAGTTCCACTCTGATTTGCTTGCAGTTACCTTTCATTTCTTAGTGAGGGTAGCGCAATATGTAGAAATGGATTCCAGTCTCACAGCGGATGCCTGAAAAAATAAGATAAAAAAAATAATAATAATTTATTGAGCTCATATACAAAGATTTTTACATTCTATTTTAGTCAACCTGATATTGTATCTGCAGTTTTGTATTTAAGGATGCGAGCTGGAAATTTGGACTATTCATTCAAGTCATGACCAAAATTTAATATTAATAAAAAAATTTAATTTCTCCTTGGCCAGCAAAACATGCATCCAACAGAAACTGTAGTAATACAATGATATTACTTGTTTCTGTTTCATAAAACAACACTGTGTTATGGAGCTAACATTTTGAATAGAAAATTAGAGTACATTTTAGATGAATGACAATATTGTGTTGATTATTACTTAACATCCTGCCAGCGGAGGGTCATCATAAAAGCCAGTGGATTCACTGGTATTATTTAGGATTATCTTGGCTTGGCTTACCAGATCACAAGGTAAAGATGTTTAAGAGTCTTAAGTTCAACCCGACAAAGCAAATATCCATTATTTGCATTATTTTACATTCCATCCCACATGATACAGATAGCTGAGATTTAAGGATAAAATTCCATACACATTACTTTGCATTACCTAGATCTAATGTTTTCTACATCTACATTTAATTTGTTTTCTACATCTACATCTACATTTAATTGGTTGCTCTCTTTAATTAATCAGTCAGCAAACCTAGTGCAATGTCATTGATATCCAATTTTTTTGCACAAATTTCTCTTGTTGCTGGGGATGGAATACAGGGCAAAACACTTCCATTTGTCCGCCCATCCGAGATGAGCATATTTTGATCTTGGACAAGTGAAATTCCAAAAATATGTGCCCAACAGACAAGTAGAGTTTACCAGGAGAAACTTTTTTCATTGAGTTTTGAGTTAGTCAAGCATCAGTCTAGACTTTGTAAACTAGCATGTTTTACACAAAGTTCTGTTTCTTTTGAATCATAAACTTACCTGTTTTGACACTGTTTTGAAAGAAAAAACTATTATCCTGAGTTCTCTGTAATCTTGGTATGTTTTTCAGCTTCATAAAAATCATACTGGAAGTTGCTATCGATAATCTATTGATATCTTTTATTTTATGCAGGGTGGACTTATTCTTCTACTGCTTGTTCTTTTATTCAAAATTGCTCACAAGAATGTTTCGAGAACATTAGCTGTTGAAGTTGGAGGTGAGCTTTGTTCGTTTTGCAACACCTTCCCCATTAGAGTCTTAGATTAGTTTTCTGTGGCTTTCTCCAAAGAGAGATTCTCTGTAGCTCTTTTCATTAGAAAGCTAACACTAAAGAGTGGAAGAACTTCAGGAGCCTTGCCGTTGTGTATGTGTTCCATGGCTTAACTAGGTTTGCGCAAACTTTGCAAATCTTCTGAACTAGCTGTTTTGTTAGCATTAGCTCATAAAAACACATCAGACATCACGTCATTAAATTACGTTGATTTTCTATTTCTTAAAACAACATGTAATGCATTTGTTGCAAGAGTGCATGTATTGTTTTGTTTGGTCAACTTTGGGTCAACCCGTTTGACCCCGTTTATCAGTTATAAGATTTTTATTGATCAGGAACATTCAGAACTTTTGCATGCTTATAGAGTTAGTCATTTTCCTTCTTTACAAAAGGAAGGGTGTAACGATAGGTCATGTGACTTGCATACCTGCCAACCCCAAGGGTAAAAAAATCTGGAGACATCTAGAAATCTTTGCACCCCCCCCCCCCCCCCCCCCAGGGTTTTCAACAAGAATCAAAGTAGATGGAAAAAATGTAGAAGTAGGCGGCAAAAGAGTTACTCGCGCCAAAGGTGCGAACCTTCTAGGGGGGTCTGGGGGCATGCACCCCTGGGAAACTTTCAAAATCTGAGCCTCTAAGTGTGCATTTCCCGCTTTCTGGGGCAAGAATTAGGTCATTTTGACAGAACCATACATGCTTTATTTTCCAGCTTTTTATTCAACAGTTTTAATTATCTTGAAGACAAAATAGTCGCCAAATGCAAATTTTTAGTTACCAGATTGCAAAATCAAATAGCGCCTTGTTCAAAAGTGTTTAAAATCATTTCTAGGAATTTAATCCAAAAAAAGACTTATCACTAGGTCTAAAACAAACACAATATATAAGATTTTGTGGCCACTATCAAAGGAATCAACAAGAGACACAATCCATATGCATACATGATGTGCTTCAAGGGCTTGCAAAGCATTATGGGACGATTTCAAACATGGTCAGCTTTTTGCGAGTTTTCCGATGTGACAGAATCTTTTATAGGAAAGAAAGGGGATGGATTGACTTCTTTTCTTATTTTGGATGTTTTAGAAGCAAAGATCTTCCGATATAACTTTCTGGAAGGGCACAACCGTTATTCATTGTCAACACACAGAAATGTAGTCGCCATTTTGGTGACGAAAGCAGAATTGTTATGAAATGTTGGTCGCATTGGCGACCATATCGGTCGCAATTTCGAGCCTTGACAGTCGATATATTTTAACCAAGAATTATAGCAAGTTTCTTTCGTGTTAAACGAATTAAATGGTGGCCGATCCGCGGTTCATGTTCAGTTGTGGCAAATTAGTTATCATGCTAATTTCTTAAAATTCAAGTAATTGGAAATTAAAGTAGGCGGCGAAAACATGTGGAGTAGCCGGCGAATTTCGCCGGCTGCCGGCCCTTATGGAAACCCCTGAATTTACTTACCTCACAAACGCAGACGTCCAATGAACTTCACACGTTAGGGCGCCTAAGAATTCTTTTTGCAGCGAACCGTAATCCATGCTGGTAACCTTCGCTTCGAGTGTAAACAGCATGCGAAAACCGCGCCAACTTTCTTCCATGAATTGTGCGATTGGATTGGTTGATTTCTGACCAATTATGTTCCTCTTTAAATATATATCGATTTGATCGCTCTGTTTCCCGTTTTCCGATGTTTTCCGATTGAGAACAGCTCAAATAAGAGCACTAAATCCACTTCTTGTTTTATTTTCCTTTTTGGATTCTCGAAAATAATGAAATTGATGAAAAAAAAAATGAAAAAGCCACGTTACGTATTTCCCGGGAGATTTGGTGCTCTAACCGGGAGACCGGGAGATTTGATGAAAAACTTGGAGACTCCCGGGAAAACCGGGAGAGTTGGCAGGTATGGTCACGTGTCATAAGTTATTCATTTTAGCCCATGTGTTTAGAAGGCTAGGTTACACAGCTGTCAGTTGTTCATTGAAGTTGTTCTTGTAAAGTGTTGTCTTCAATACACCTTGGGTTTCAATCAAAATGTTTTGTGTCGTCTGAACTACGTCTCACAAACAACCCCAAACAGTGCATATGCATAAATACCCCTTTATCAAATCAGTTTCTGTTTTTTTTTTGGTTGCTAGGTGGAAAAAGACTTGCTGCACTTTCCAGTTGTATATCAACAGTGTTTCTACTTCCACTAGCGATGATATCGTATTTCACCCAGGTAAGTTACACTTTGAATATTTAAAAAGTTCTTTTTGCCTTTTCACCCAGCTATTGCCAAAGTTAAGAGACAACTTGCAGATGGGTGCACTCTTCTCAGCAAAGGAAATTTCCGGGATTGGGAAATGCACGTATATGCTAATTTTATGTTTTTCTCATTTGTTTCTAAACAGACAACAGAGGTCGACTGGTTGGAAGCAATACTCCCTTTGGCCGTTGTTATCTTCCTTGTATTTATCTTTGATTTTTACATTGAGTCCTTCTGCTTGGCAAAACTTGAATCACCAAGGACAGGCAAGATAGGTTCTATAGCTTCATTTTTATCGGCCATGATCATTGCTCTGCTGTGGGACAAGCCTTGGGCATGGAGCATGCATGAATGGCATCATGGCAAACCATCAGACCCACATCTGGTGTCGGCAGGAACATTTTTCAGTGCTTTCTTCTTTGTACTGGGTAAGTGTCATTGGCAAAAGGACAGTATATAGTTAAGAAACGTATGAAATTTTAAAACATTTTAGCATTAAAAAGCAAAAACATAATTTTCAAGTGTAATCACAGGCTTCCCATACTCATGAGTCGATCGAACATGACTACCTTAAAGGGGCAGTGTCACGAGAGATCTTCTAATTTGTTTGTGTAAACTATAATAGAATTATTAGATGTACCCACTGATCAACAGAATAACCTTTGAACAACAAGAAAGACATGAATTGTTTCTATAAGACGTGAACAAACCATAATCAGTGTTTTTTTAATGATTTTCCTCCAAGTGACACTGTCAAACGTGAAAACGTCGGGCCAACGTTTTCAAGTTTTTGACCATTTCTTACCTACCTTTTCTTTTTTCTTCAAATGAAGTAGTTCCGGGGTAAAGAAAAAAGAATCAAACTGTTTTATCTGTAAAACGAACTTCTGAATAAGACTTGCACATATGCTGTACTGATTCATTTTGGTAGAGAGATTTGTACATCCACATTCCGAATAAGAGAGAGGTGACATTAGACCAGTTATCTGACCCAACAAACTGCTTTAATAGTAAACTTCTCAGGGATGATTTGCTGAGGGTCGCATAGAACTAAACAAGATGCATTATTTAATATTCCTTAATAACACCTTTCCCTTGAAAACTTATTTGAAACCGTGGCTGACTTTCTTATTATTTTCCTTTCTTTTCTTTCCACATTACCTCATTTTGTTAATGATCTCACAAGATTGTCTTTTACCAGCCACAAGGTTATTGTCAAGACCATCACCTCGTATGACTAAAGGAAATCTGATTGGCTACACCACTGGTGGCCTGCCAATCTACAACTTCCAGACTCCGCAGTCTGTGCTAACAACAGTACAAAGTCTTTTGAGGCAGATCGTGGAACAGTCGGAATCCAGGCAGATTTTCTATTTCTTGTGTCTCAATCTGGTGAGCAATAAATTCTGCAAGTGATTTTTTAACAGTATTATTGAGCTGCAAAATAAAACGCAGTTAATAGTGCATATTTTAAAAAAAATAGAGAGAGAACTGTTGCCCGCTCATCGGTCGAGATCATAGACCATCAAAATGACGTATCCTGCATGTTATGCAAAGCAAGGCGACTTTCAGAAAACTAAGAAATTATCACGACTTGTCCAATAAACCGAAACCAAAAAGTTTAGAAATGCCAATTTGCACATTGGGGCGAAGAAGAGTAGCAGGGTAGCAGTGAAATATTATTACTTGCGGGAGATCGGATGCTTTGACATCATCGTTTTTATAAAGTTCCGTTTTCACCGTCCACACGAAAACACGTAAACGGTAAACGGCGTTTTCAAAAAAAATCCCCTCTGGAGGGCGTTTTCAAAAAGTTCCGTTTCGGTCACTGTTTTTAGCGGATACGTATGGACGATCCGACAAATCCGCAAAGAAAAAGTTGCGTTTTCAAATGATGACGGATACGTGTGGTTGGGGCTGTAATTTGCTGGCAAATTTTCATTGTCATGTGTGTCATAAGGTACCTTCAGATTGGGGTACGAGTGTGAGATCGACTGCGAGTACGACTTTCGAATTTCAATCCAGTTACGTTCTCAGAGCTCTCATTCCTCCCTGTTGCTGACCAGTTGAAAATGATTGTTATGAGATTGGTGTAAAATGTGATAATAGAAAGCAAAAGCACTAAGTTTGAAAAGTCGTACTCGGATTCAATGTCGTACTTGTATACTCCAATCTGAAGGTCTCTATGGTAAAAAACAAATCGAACACATTTTTCCATGGCCTACACTCTTATAGGCCATAGAAATGTGCAGTGAAACCTCTTGCCTAATGGCTCATGGCTCAATGATCTCCATGGTCGATAAGCACTACTCCAAGTGGGGGTATGTTACATGTTGGTTATAATTATGATACATGGCTTGCTTATTGTATTTTCAGCTTTTCACAGGCATTGAGTTGCTGTATGGTGTGTGGACCAATAGCCTTGGCCTCATATCTGATGGTTTTCACATGCTGTTTGACTGTACGGCTCTTGTGATTGGACTTTGCGCAGCTCTCATGGCCAGATGGAAAGCTTCTAGAACATTTTCTTATGGGTCTGTTCAAGATGATCGATATATTTCTTTTTTACTTTGTAAAATTATTCTTTCATCCAGCTCAAACTGTCTAATATGATTCCAACTTTTCAAGTCTTTGGATGAAACGTTTTAGTGTGTGACCATTTGACGGAAGCTACTGAGCGTACTTTAATGTGAAACTGTTTATAATGCTGAACAGGTGATGTTTAAGACAAAGTCTGTAGATGAAACCTTTTTCAGTTATGTCTGACCATTTAAACTGGCCGTACTTTAGGGAAGAACTGTTTGTTTTATGGTACAAGGTGTTTATAATGTTAATGTCTGTGGATGAAACTCTTGTGTGTGACCATTCAAGTGAAAACTATCGTGTAGTACTTTCATGCATGCGGGGACACTTTTGGGAGCTGAAAGGTTTTAATTGTGTGTAAATTGTGTGACTATTCTTCAGGTTGTTGATCCTCTATGTCTTTTTACAGTTACGGTCGTGTGGAGATTTTATCAGGCTTTGTGAATGGTATTTTCTTGGTGGTTATTTCCTTCTTTGTGTTCCTGGCTGCTATTCAACGTTTATTTGACCCTCCAAAAGTCAACACTGAGCGACTTTTAGTAAGTGCAGTTGATATTTAGTAGAGCATTTTGTTTTTTATTTGCAAAGCCCAGCAGGTAGTTCGTAAAACTCTTGCAACTTGCGCAGTTTAATCAGAGCGAGAGTTTTGTTCGCTCAGCCAATCAAATTCAAATCCAAAACACTCGTGTTTTGGCTTACGTGAATTTTCCCGCCTTTACCACCCGTGGCATAATATTTTTTTCGTGTCCTGATTGGATGATTGGAAGATGTTCTGCCGCTGTGATTTGTCCAGTAATTTCTTTCAAATTGATTTTGGTTTATGATTCATTACAAAACTACTCTAAAAACTTGTTGTCATTAATAAACGCGTAAGATAACGCTAAATTGTATTTAAGTACTGTAGGCAAATGATGCTATTGTGTGCCTTCTTTTGTGTTTTAGCGTATTTATTTTTTTGCATTTTCAGGTTGTGTCCGTTGGAGGACTTCTGGTAAACTTGGTGGGAATCTTCGCTTTCAGACATGCGCACTCACACGGCAGCAGTTCTCACGGTCATAGTCACTATGGTCACAGTCACCATGGACACGGTCACCATGGTCACGGTCACCATGGACACGGTCACGATGATCATCACCATGATCGCAGTGTAAACATGCAAGGTATCGGTTTTCAGCATGCAGTGAAGTGATGCTTCGTAACGTGAGCGAGTGGCATGACTCACGCTTCAACCGGATCTAATCGGCAAAATGTCGTAAAATTTTTTGCACAGTCAGCTCTCAAACCGACAAAGGGTTGAGGATTTCATCTCAAACATTTAAAATGGATTTAAATCGGGCGAAAAGAACCACTACATGGAGATTTTGCGGTGTACAAAATTAACGTTTTAATGAAGGAAACCTCTTAATCATAGTTTACTGATGTAGCGAAACACTCGAGTGGAAATATTAAACCAAAAAGGAACACGGATGTTTAAGATTGGAGACGAACGTGAAAGGAACCCGAAATTTCCCATTCATTGGTACGAGCATTTCAAAAGTTCTGACGTCATATTACTCAACAACATCACTGACAAATTGCGGGCTCAGTAAATATGACCATATGTGAGCGTCTACTACTAGGATGGATACTCCAAAATAAGAATTCCGTTGGTACACTGGAGCCCAAGTACTCCAGTGTGCTTGCGGTTAACTTTCATTTCTTAGTTAGAGTAGCACAATATGTAGAAATGGGTTCCGGTCTCACAGCGGATTTCTGTGATTTTTTCTTTCAGGAGTTTTTCTACATGTTGTCGCTGATACCCTGGGCAGTGTAGGAGTCATAGTGTCATCTGTACTGATTGAACAGTTTGGATTCTTCATCGCTGACCCGCTGTGTTCGTTATTTATCGCGGTTTTGATCTTCCTTAGTGTTCTACCATTGCTTCAGGAGTCTTCACAAGTGTTACTGCTCAGAACACCGAATGACCTGGAGAAAACTTTAGGCAGTGCTTTTAATAAGGTTAGCTTCTGATCAAGAGATCATCTCTCCATTGCATTAAATAACCAATAAGTGGTTTTGCGGGTTCTTGTTAGAGCGCAAACGGACGTGATAAACTCGCGTGGGCGACTCTTTGACTTCCGAGTCGCGCGTTCTTCCGAGCATCACGCTAAACGGTCTGCAGTCTAAACGAGAAAGATAGCTCATAAGAAATGAAGCACCGCAAGATTGTAGTGTATTGCCCAATACGACGCGAATAAGACTGGTTAGTTCAAACTCAAAATCTGTAGATGTACCAAAAAAGAACTTAAAAGTGGACTTTTTTTCCTGTTAAGGCTCGAAAGGGTTTATAGCTCAAGCTGTGTGCACGGGAGTTACAGCTGTACCTGCGAGAAGCACGAGATGTCACGCAAGACAAAGAGATGTCACGCAAGACAAAATGGATCCAAATTAAATAGACTGAGGTTTATTTTAAAGTTGACTTCACTGCACTGTTTTTTGTTTAATAACTAGAAGAATTTATGTTTTGTTTTGTGTTAGATTTTATCGCTGGATGGTGTTTTGTCGTACCGGGATCCTCATTTCTGGAGGCACTCGTCTGACGCGTTAGTGGGTGCTATTCATGTCCAAGTAGCACCCTCAGCAAATGAGCAAAGAAATATTCAACAGGTTGGTATGGTGTTTACATTATCTCCAAGTTGTGCGCCGTTTAAACTTTTCACTGATACTGTACATCTGACTAAACTGAATTATCTTTGTGTTTTTGTAGGTTAGTGCGCTTTTCAAGGAATACGGAATAAATAAATTCAGCGTCCAAGTTGAAAAAGAAGCTTTCTTCCACCATATGTCTGCTCTGTCTGCTGGATACAAATCTGTGTTAGCTCTGAAGCAGGGCGCAGACATGGGATTATCGTCTGTAGGAGGAGAATTCGATTATGGCCTTATCAAGGCTGTTTAACCCACTAACATATCATCTAGGGAATTGGTGAATTTTATAATTTGTAAAATATTGTTTTATTTATTTATGGCTATCAAGCGAGGTCTTTTTAACTCCACATCTCGGGGTGGAGTGAATTGCTCAGAATGGCTGAGCGTGTTAAACAGTGATATATCGCGACGTTGATCAAATTGTATTCTGTAGATAATGAAACTCCTGTAAAATAGATCCTAGACCGAAAGAGATACGAACTGTAAGTAGGACTGTTGGCGGATGGAGGAAACGAAATAAAATCACAAATAAAGAGATCTAGTCGTCAGTCGTCCAATGGGAGGAAAAGTTTAGGGAGAGGGGTGGAAACATACATTTTTTATTCATAGAAGGAAGGAGTGGACGACAGATCCCTTTCTAGATTGCTAGCAAATGAAGCCTTATACATCACGCATGAATCACACTTTCCATAGAGAAAGTTTATTTAGGTATTCTCCACTAATAAATAACAATGTACGATATATTATGATCATGGCTCAATTCGGCATTTACACTTCATAAAGATTTTATAATCTAATTAACTTACATGTATGCAACTTTTCCTAACAAACCCTCGTTAGGAATTACGTACCCGAAGCTAAGTTTCCGATCATTACTATCCAGTGATAGAATAGCACGAGCATTCCGAAAGGTTGTCGCCATCACACGACGACCCGCGAGACGCTGCGAGACATTCTCGTCACCAGGCTTTCTAATATGCTGCTGAAACTCGCTTTTTTCCTCCAGCCCTCCTATTCTGATTAAATTAAAGTTACTTACATGTAAATAAATAATAAATCCTTCAGCTAATGATAAGAATAAACACTTGAAATAAATAGTAAATCGATGGTTTACTTTCGAGAGATATTTTAGTAGACGACTTAGGAAAACTTAGGCTCTCTTTGGGGGCCGCGAGTTTGGTTAGAAACGAGCGGCGGCCGCGAAATAGCGAGCCGCTGAGTGGCGTAACTCGCGGCTTCGCCACTCGCGCGTTGCCCCAAAGAGAGCCTGCTTGCAGGCTAGGAAAACTGATAATTGCCAAAAATAAAAAAGAAAAAGTTTCTTTTTTCATCACAAATGACCGCTCCAGTCTCCAAACGAGCGGTGCTATTAACCTACACATGCCCGCATGTTAGGTGAACTAATTAATCAAAATGTCGTGCGTTTTCGTAGAATATATTAATTTAATGTTGTCTTACACGAGTTTCACTTAATAAAAGAACAATAGCAGTTCTAAGGAGTTGAATATATTAGATACTTTACTAGGATAGGCTTTACTTGGCCTTCACTAGGAGTGAAGTACAATTCAGGGAGTGATTGGGCGAGTGAGTGATCGGCTGGTCGTTTGAAGTTATGATAAACTGTAGGACACTTATTATCAATGATAGTAATATAAGAATTATGTTAGTGAAAAAGAGAGATCAACTCTCTGTCAACTTTTGTTAACAAAAGAAAGCTTTGTAAATCTGAAAGAAGCTTCTCGCGGATGGTGCATAATCAAATGTACGTCAGGAATGTAATTGGCAAATCTTCAGGAATACAGTTTCAATCTTCCTTAATCTTATACCTGATTCACACTAACTAAACATGTTTAGTTAAACCAGGTTTAAGGAAATGAAAATCAGCAACAGACAACTGACAGACTAAATTTTACGCAGGGTTCAAGTATGCTCTAACTTGTGCTTTCATTGTGCCAAATTTGAAGTCGATAAACATCAGTCAGCAACTTCCACGAAGAAAACAATTTTAAACCGTGGTTTAACTAAACAACATTTAAACATGTTTAAGCCTTGGTGTGAATGGGGTATTAATCAATCTTTGTTTCCCAATGGTTTAATGTGAGCCGTTTCATGTTTTCTCACGTTGGTAAATTTGTAATTATTTTCACATTTCTCTTTATTTGGAAGTCATTTTGTACAGCGCAAAAAACTCACACTTCACACTTTCAAAACAAACCATTCTAAATTTCATTTTGATCTGCTTTCCGCATTAAATAAAACTTATTTACCTTCACAATGACCACTTCTAATTCTTATGAAGCAGCAAACAGCCTCATCTGATAACCATGTTAAATATTCTCCCTTCGTTTTGCTTTGTATACATTACATTTCCATTTCAATTTTCCTTCTAAAACTGGAGGTAAATTTACATTTGACTACAACGTTTGCTTTTCCATTAGTTTTCCGGTAAAAGAAGCTGGCGTATATATGAATAAGGTGCAAATTCGTTTACTTTCACTCTAGTACTGCTAGACGAAAATGTATAAGTTTGTTGAATATATATACAGTGATTTTTTCCCTCCCCATCCACATAATGTAAAATAAAAACAATGCACCAGAGCTAGCTAGAGACTAATAACACTATTTTGGCGACTCCTGTTAGTATCTTTCGGATGTTCGCACTAAAACGTTTTTCTATCTATGCAAATCATTATTTGACGGGTTTACTTAATGTTACACCAGAATTGCATTAAATAGTTCGACCTATCCCCTCGATAAACTAAATACGTAGAATTCTATAATAATAATTCCGCCTTGCTCTATCGCTAAATAGGAGAATAAAAAAGAACTTTTGTGTAATGCGTGCGTATGAACAGAGGAACGTCAATCACAGAATCTGGAATATTAGTAGGTACATTTTTTGTACCAGTTTTCTATGCAACTATTAGAAGAAGTTAAGCTGAATTAAGGATCACTCGAGACATTACAAAATCCGTTACATTGAGAATAGTCACGGCTCGGGCCAGCGGTATCACTGTGAGCAGCAGGCTTGAGCTTTTTTTCCAGCGCCCACTGCATGGCCCAGATACTCAGCGGTCTCATGTAAGCCAGCGAACGAAAGTTGCCATTGGCAACAATGGCCTCTGGAGTCTGGAAACCCATACCTAGTCTCTCAAAACACGTGTTGTAAATACCACTCGCTGTTTTGAAGCCCTCTTCCACCAGACCCTACAAGAAAGAGACAAAAGCTTGTTTGCCTCGGCAACAACACTAGAAAAAATTTGAAATGCAAGACGAAGTTTTCGGGTAAATGAAGTTAGCATATACGAGAACACAGTTAAGTCTGCGTACGAGCCTAGTGGCTCATCAGGCCGGAGTTTATCCCGGTTTCCGTAGCATAAAGTGAATAGGAGTATTTCTACTCCCCCCTGGATGGGATACTAGTCCATCACAGGGTTACCCCCGGTACCCGTTTATACACCTGGGTGGAGAGAGGCACTATAAAAGTTAAGTGTCTTGTCCAAGAACACAACGCAATGCCCCACCCAGGGCTCGAACCCTGACCGTTCGATCTGGAGTCCAGTGCACTAACCATTACGCTCCTGGTTTTCACTAAGACACAATAATAACAAATTTCAGCCAATTACCGTGCGAAGTTGCCTACCGATCGTCCAATCACAGCCTTTTTTCGCCATATAGAGTGCGCGCAGAATACAATCCGGATAATAAAGCAACGTAAAAGGCATATCTAAACAAGCAGCCAGTGTATCGTGGAATAAATTTTTTGCTGTTAGTAAATGGCATTAATGACATTCCACAACAGTGACACACACAGTACCTCCTGGATCATAGAAGCAGCCACAGCATACGTGATACCGGTCCAGACCTCCTCCGCCTGTAAACTACTTGTGTCAACCTACAATAAATTCCATTCATTGATGAACGTGCTTTGGATGAGCTAGCAATTACTTAAACATCAAACAAGGACATAATATTTTTTTCTACAGAGTGCTTTTGTGATAAAATTTATCACAAAAGCACTCAGTAGAACACATCTCGCACAGGAGGCAGGCCCACACGACCCCACAAGCTGCTATGTAGCTTTTTACTCCATCGTGTCTAAATAAAGGTTTTGATTGATTCAAATGGACTGGTTCTTGAGTGAAAACTATGTTTCAGCTACAGCATCACCTCAGATACTCAGGTATCGCCTTTACAGAGCCCTTTTATTTGTTAAAAAGGTGAAATGTGTTGCAAACGATGAAAGCAGACACGTTGCACTTTCATCCAATCACAGCCAACATTGTTTTGATTTTCAGCCAATCAGGAGCGGACACAACACCAATAGTGACTTGGCTTCCGCACATTTTCCCGCGCTTGACACGGACTGCATTTTCAACTGTCTTCTGATTGGTTCACGGTATTTTCCGCGTCTATTGTGATTGGTTAGATGTGGTTACTTCAGTTGGTTTGAATTTTTTAAAATAGTCACTACAAAGCCGCTCTACTATTTAAGAATTCTAACTTCAGTGTCATAACAATATTGATGAAGATGTCATACCTGCCCGTTAGGCCTCATACCATTCACAGCACCCATGCTGCCATCTTGAAATTGAAGCACGTTATACTTGTACACTGTATTGAGGGCACTCAGCACATTCTCTCTTGGAAAAACCTAAACATTATAATTTAAACTTTTAACTGCTTGCACCAAACATTTCTCTAAGAATGGGGAATCTTTGTTTACAATGTTTGCCTCGTTATTATAAGCGCTTCAGTTTCTGATCATATTGAAAGAACATCGCAAGACTAGCTTTTGATCGTTATAAATTTGAACCCGATGTATTACTTTTTCAGTGAAGCGGATTTGAAAACTCAAAATTTTGAAAAGAATGGAAGTCGTAAGCGCTTTTGCCACCCAGAAATTTTGCAGTATTTGAACGCTAACATCTCCTTCAATATTACACGCAAAGAGCTAACCCGGCATAGTCAATCGAACGTTCGAAAATCGAACCCAATCGAACTCAATCGAACTCAATCCGTGGATTGAGTTCGATTGAGTTCGGCAATCGAACGAAATTGAACACCAGACTTTCAGTGAGTTCGATTTCCGAACAAATCGAATTCAATCGAAAAAATCGAACTCAATCGAACGCAATCCATCTGATTGTGTTCGATTGGGTTCGGAAACCGAACTCAATCGAACACAATTAAATGGATTGCGTTCGATTGGCTCTGGTAAACCTGTACAAAGCAAGCCCAAAGCAAGCCCATCAAAACAGGTTTTTCTTCTGCCTTTTTACAATTTATTCTTATAACAGAAACCCCATTTATAAACTGTCCATGGCATTTAAGAGAACAGAACAGAATACGTTGAAGGTGACCTAATTGTCCGTGCTCGTTTGCAATTCGGAATGCACGGCCTGTCTCGCCTATTTTCTGTAAAACCTTGAAATCTTCGCCATCCTTGACGTCAAAGCGGCATTTCTAGTAGCCTTTTACTAAACATTTGAAGCTTACAATCCACAGCGCATCTAAAGCCATTTCTGCGGAATTTCTTCGTTTACGAAAAACACGTGCGCTACACTCCGGGTTGAAGTAACTCGAGCTTCCAAGATCTGGTTATTTATTTTCATCGCGTGTTTTGCACAAATCACGAGTTCGAAAATCGAACGTTCGATTGGGTTCGATTGATTTTTTTTTTTTTTCGGTGAGTTCGATTTCGTTCGATTGCCGAACTCAATCGAACTCAATCCATGAATTGAGTTCGATTAAGTTCGATTGAAATTTAGTTCGATTGGGTTCGATTGACTATGCCGGGGAGCTAAACACTTACCCGATCACTGGGTGACTGTCCAAGATCACACGCCTTCAGATACCACTGTCCTGCCATCTGATCAGCCATGATACTGTTGTGGTATTTATTGGTGCTGCTATCGTAGTTGTAGTAAATCCCTGCAAGATAATTCATCCGGAATGTATACAAATCAAAAGGCTCTTTGGGCCATCTCGTGTCACACCATTGCGTAATTGCGAACAGGAGGGGGAAAATGATGAAAGCGAACAAGTGTTTTTACTGAAGAAAATTTTTCATTTTAAAAACTGTCGACTATTCGCCCCTAATATATTTTCCTCCTTGGACTCTCCTCATTCAACAAAAGTTGCTTTATACTGAAGCGTGACATTCATAACACAATGTATGATACCCGTGAGCAAGCTCAATCCCGGGCATCAATCGCTGTCTTGTTTACCCTTTATAAAGAATGATATAGATCTGTGATTTTCAAATCTAAGAGAGCTCATCAAAAATAATTTCTCTCATTCGGTTATACTCAGTATCAGTCTTTTTAGAGCTTTGTGTTCTACGCGGCGATTTCTGCCCATATGTAAGACGCAATTTCAATTCAATCGAAAGGTTTTAAGATCTTTTTACATATACTAGAATCTTGTCACAAAGGCTAGAATGTCATTGTATCAGAATACCTCAATTGACCACCTCACATTAAAGTGATGTTACACGGGACGAGTTTTAACGGCGATTTTTAATCCATGTAACACGGGACAACTTTTAACGCAACATTGTTGCCTTAACTTGCAGCAACGGTATGTTACACGGGACGATTTTTAACGGCGATTTTTAATCCATGTAACACGGGACAACTTTTAACGCAACATTGTTGCCATAACTTGCAGCAACGGTATGTTACACGGGACGATTTTTAACGCAACACTGCGCCCGCGAGCAGCTACGTAAGTAAATTATACGATGTTGCGTTAAAAGTCAACGGCGAAGGTGTTACACGAATCAACTCCAACAAAATTCGACAATGTTGCCGGCATTTGAATCGCTCTTAGGTTACCGCAACAAAATGTTGCGTTAAAAATCGTCCGGCGCATCATGTTAGACGGCGACGATTTTTAACGCAACATCGTCGTTAAAAATTGTACGTTTTCGTGGCGGGGAATTAAAAAAAACAATAAAGTGTACATTTCCTGGAGCTTAATAAATAAAGAATTCAATTAAAAAAATAAAAGTTTTCAAAATGTTTAGATCACACGTATTTAGGTTTAACAAAACAAAGAAAACAAATGAATGAAAAAAGGTTACCGTTCCAGAGCACAGCATGATAAGCCTTCTTTCCTCTTTTAAGGATGTTCACATATTTAACAGCTTCGTCTGGGACTTCTAATACATTTGCTATTTCCTGCATGACTCGCAGAGATGCTAACCATAGCCCTCCACAGTAAGCACTAGAGAGTAATATACATTGATAAGTGAGCATTTACAAACAGCCGAGTAACATCAACACATGAACATTTAGCTGCAAGCTAGTATTATGCTGGAGTAAATGAGTAAAACAACAAAACAAAGAGGCCCGTGAAAGAAAGCCCTGAGGCGACACAAAGTTGTATTCTTGAGAAATGAGATATGTTTTATGCCAAAAAACAGTAATTCGAGATCAATAACGCCTGAATAATCCAAGAAAATGAAAATTGTAACAATAAATCAATCGGAAATTTAATCACACAGGAAAATCTGTCATCGACAATCGTGCCAAACGGATAAAATAAGCTTGTCTTCAAAGAACTAAGACTGGTTATGAAAGCGTGGGAAATAGAGCCTACATGTATAATTAGCTAGTAGATCGGAAAAAAGATGTTACTATTATTTTCTATTGAAAACTGTATAATGTTAGTGAAAGATTCTGTTGTGCATGCTCTGTTGCGCTAAAGTTTTGTATGAAACGTGACCACATTTTATTGATTCCAAACACTGTAATACTAGAGAGGTACCTTGGGCCTGTCACTGGCCACGCATCAAAAGTCTGATCTGCAAAGCCAGAGTTTTCTATCAAGCCATCACCATCTGTATCATACACTAAGGTCTTATTCATGACGGTCTGAAAAAAGACAACAAATATTGCCCTTAACAGCATTTAAGTGATAGATGGAAAGGGAGGAAGATAACGTTTTGTCATAAAGCCCGATGAGAGTTGACTCTCATGAGAGTTTTGACCAACTCTCATTGACTATCATCAGCTCGGGCCAAACGAGAACGATAGTCGTCAAGAGTCCATCAAGAGTGACTGCAAACGAGAGAAAACTCTCATCGATTCTCATAGAAAATTTGAGCACGTTCAAAGTCGACGAGCGAGCGCGAGAGTAGATGAGAGTGCATGAGAGTTTGTAGAAACTTGATGGCGCCAATATTTTGATATGGCCTAGCTACCACTCCCAAGCGTCTCGGGTATTCAATGTCTGTGCGTGAGATCGGGATTTCACTGTAATATGTTTTTGTTCGGCAAACAACTACTGACACGCTTTGCATGGGCAGGAAATATGGTTGAAATAATTATTCACTACTACCATACACTGACAAAACCTTGTACAACACTCATTGCTGTAGGTACCTTTGCAATGGGCCACATGTCCTTTAGATACTGAATATCCTTTGTTGCCTTGTAGTCTCGATACACCTGCAATTAGCAAATTCACTTGTCAAATGTGACAGATTTACGAAAAAAAATCAGACACTTGTATCTAAAACAGTATGGTAACAGAAACATTCCAACCACACCTGAAGAACAAACTTGAGGTTAAGGTCTTTCCACTGTGCTGTGTCATGAATGGTATAGGCATTCACCTTCTCCCATGGCTCCTCAGCTACAAAATAATCAGTTACATGTAATATTATTTAGTAAAATTGATATTAAACAACAAAGATTTAAGTAACTTCTTTTTTATGATTACGTCAGTGACTACGCTTAAAGAAAACAAGCCTGAGAAAAAGTATGCGATGATAGTGAGTGGAGTATTTCCTTGGTTATAGGGTATTCTCGTTTTTATTCCTTATCAAATGTGAACCACAGAGCACCGAAATACTTCTCTCGCTCGCTTCGTTCGTTGCGCCGCCTTTTTTGCGTCAATAGAAGAAAGAAGAAAGAAAACCTCTAGAAGCAGGGTATAAATGCATGCATAATCCTGTAATTTCCCCCCCCCAACATTTTTCATCTGAATCTCTTTTTTTAGGAGGGTGGGTACTTCATGTAACTTGTACCAAAAGGTACAAGTGCCATTAATAGCTAGATACTCTGTGATAATCGTAACTTCAAACCCACCTGGATCTCCTACATCATGTGGTACATAGCCAGCTACTTTCCTTCGACAGTTCCGTCCATTCATCATTGTCAGTGTGACTTGACTGTCTGTCTGACTCACCGCTTGAGCTGCAGGTCCAAAACCACAACATAAGTTAATACAACTTTTTGAAATAAAAATATCAGTTGTCACACAAAATACTCAGCGGTGTGAAAGAATGTATCAAATACACTGTAAATGCTAGTGTGGAAAATTTATAATGCTTTAAGTACAACATAAACTATAACGTGAACTGTCAGAATATATTGAGTTGGCAATACAATGGTCCGTACAGTTTTAGTTAAAAAACTTCAAGGACTTTTCAAGGGTACTTGATCTCGCTGTTTAAAATGTTGAAGACATCTGTCAGTCCACTCAATACAGACAATTTTGGATACTAGCTAACATTACATTAAAATTAACATGAACATATGTACCGATGTCGTATTGAAGACTTAGTTGCAACTTTGGCCACAGCAAGGCAAGAGCAAATGATGCGTAGAAGTGAACATCATAGGTATTGTACATTCTGTACTCATGTCCTGTGGGGAAAAAATGATGTCGATATTAGATGATGAAGATGAAGTATAAACACACAGCACAGTCTAAATTAGGAGACTAGGACCTGTACATTTGTGGTGCAGTGGTCAAACGCCAGCCATAAACATCTTAGATTTTCGAAATTCTCCACTTTCAAGTCAAAAGCGAATACAGATCATAGAATTTAACAATATATCCACCTAGATTATCAGCTCTAAAATGGGTTTGCCACTGCCCCTTCCAAAACGTTTTCTTAGAAACGTTTTAGGTAACAAGGCAACGAAAATCAAAGTGGTGTTGGATTTTTTGCATTTAACAGCTCAAAGGTTTACAGGCATCAATTTACGGCACTGTACAGCACAAGCAAGTTCAAAATGACAAAAAAATGCTATGAACATTGCAGCTGACTAAACTTTTATTTCAAAGTGCTTGACATTATTTTAATGCTTAATAAGCAATCAGTCAATTACATTACTGTATGCAACAAGTTATCTGGACATATACATTGATTGATGATGACTTTCACATGTAATAATACCTTCTAAATATGCAAATCTGCCATGTTCTTTAACAAATTCAGGGATTGGAGTTTTGTTATCTGTAATGTGTTCCACATCCAACCAAACTGTTCCTCCATCGGCTACAAAGTACAGCTCGTTAAAGAGAGCTGACTTGTACCATGATGGCAATGAACTGTAACAGAGAATAAATTGCAATTCAAATAACTTCACTTCACTTCAAGTTCTTCAATATTTAACACGTGGTTAGTTGGTCCATAAATGAGGCCCTACTAGGGTAAAATTCCAACAATACTGACACGGTAAAACAGCAAAACAGAGACTGACAAAATGGCAGACTAGAATGACAATACTTGTGTAAAATTCTGTTAGCAAAGTGTAACTCCTTTCAAAATTGAAACACAAAAATGTTTGAAATTGAGACATAGACATGGATATATCTCTCTCCCCCCAACAGGGTCTCACACATGCCACCGAAACCTGACCAAATTTTAAGATGCAACATCATCTTTGAACATCCATGCAAATGCATGTACAAAATGCAATTCTTGGCTGCATTTCTGATAATGCCTGTCATGGTGTTCAGGGAATCGAATAAACTGGAAGACCTGTAGAAAATAAACTCACTCATTTTGCAAGATTGGTTTTTGCCAGGCGTCTATTTTGGACTCCCACTCAGGATAACGCATCAGGGCATGACAACAAAGAGCTTTGCTTGCATCACCATGACGACCAAAGAATCGAGTGTAAAACCTTAAATTGATGAAGATAACAAATCTCAATTAAAAATTATTTATCTTTGGTTAAGGACTAAATATTAATGTAAATAAGTTTCAATTCTAGCCCATATTTCACTCTTTTTGTATCAACTACACTTGTTGAGATTTTCTGTGCCTGTTAAAATTCATTACCTGAAGTGTTTGTTTTTTGAAGCTCCAAAGTGGACAACAGGATTGTCCCAACAGAGAGCAAACTCCAATTTTGTTTTGCCTTTTGATGGAATTTTAGCTGTGGCTGCCACGGCCGCACACAGAGTCTGCTCTGGTTTGGATGGTTCACTACGCCCTGTGTAACAGTCAATAAGGAATAAGTACATTGTCAGTGATAAACCTCTGGAAATTTCTTGTCACAATTTAAAAAAGTTCATAATTAAAGTGTATATGACAGATTTTTTTTATTTGCTTGATCGAATCTACGTGGGATGCTGATCTGAACATCAGAAAAAAAATTCAAAGTCTTTGTTTTCATCACGTTTTAGCAGTCAAAACACATGAAATTTCACTTCTGGTTAGGTCAAAAACTGTGTAAGGAAAGGACCTCGGACTAGATGAGCTGTGACATCAAAACCAGAACGTGCTCACAAGAAACAAACAAACCAAACAAGGAGTTTACTAAGGAATGTTGCTGCTGTTTTTTTGGTTTTCTGGCAACACAACTTAGTAGTTCAGTTTGTTTGTTTCTTGTGAGCATGTTCTGGTTTTGTCGTCATGGCTCATCTAGTCCCTGGTCCTTTCCTTAGGCTGTTTTTGACCCAACAGGAAGTGACGGCTAAAATGCGGTGAAAAAAACGATTTTGAATTTTTATTTTTTGATGTTCAAATCAGCATCCCATTCAGAATTGATCAAGCAAATAAAAAAATCTGTCATATACACTTTAAGAGAAAAGGTTATGGCATAGACTCTCTTATGAGCAACAAAGTCACAAGAAGCGATGAAAGTTAAGAGCTGACTTGTTCTGCCTGCAAGAGATTCAATTTAATTTGCATATTGTTGGTGTGAAAAATGATGGATGTGACGTAAATTCACAGCCCAGTCGCCCACTGTTCTTAAATTGAGTGGAGATAACCTGTTTCCTGGGTCAGTCTTTGCCCAAAATTGAAAAGAACAGTCTGTATCTTACACGTGAAAGGTGTTTTGAACCCGAGTTAATGCCGAAAGCTTTTTATGGGCCTCACTAATTAAGTTGCAGTTTACAAGGCAAACTGTTTCAACAACATCTCTTTCACAATGTTTATAGAAATCCAACACAAATGGTGCAATGTGGAATGTAAGATTTTTTGCTGCACCTCTCGGTGCAACCATCAAGACATGTTGACCACCAACATATGCCTCTACTACCCTGCTTTTAGTTGATTTTCCCAGAAATTTAATTTAATTGAATGTATTGTTATTAAACTCATCGCAAATAGCTGAGCTTGGGAACTGGTGCCTTAAAGGTTAGCGGGGTGCCAAAGCCATAAGCTGCTAGGAGGTATCCATGACAACCCTGGAAAGCAGGAACCACCTCATGAGCGTCTGCTAACCGACACCGTCACACTGAAAAGAATTCAGTGGAAACTACTTACCTGAAAAATACTTACCCAGAACCAGAACAAAATGGGAGGGAGGAGAGGGTGCAAGAATCTACAATGATTCGCTAGCAAATATAGCAGTTAAACTGATCCGCAACAATCAGCTGTATACACTAAAGCAATTGTGCAATGAACCATTAGCCCCTGCAAAACCCCTGAAGGCCGCCCCACAGGTCACGTACTCCTAAAGGGGAAAACCGCTGACTGCATAAGCTCATATTAACTCGCCTAACTGACCTTAGCTGATCGGGCATGCTTGCTAGCTGCATTAGCTCGAGTTTAACCTTGCCTAAATGATATTTAGCCACATTAAATACCTGGTATAGAGTTGAGTTTGCCATCATCCATTAAGTCTTCCCATACTCTTCTGCAGGGTGTCTGTGCATCAAATGCAGTTTTTGTTGTCACGGTGACAACACTTTTTCCAGCCTATCGAATAAATAGCAAAAATTGAATGCATGCATGAGAAACCCAGTGGTTGGAGCTCTTCAGATCTGATGGTCATTGTTTAGAGTCATTGGTCTGATGGTCATTGTTTAGAGCTCTGTTTGAGCAGCCCCCTTTATTTCTTAGTCTGCAGAGAGTGTCAAGCATTAAACAGCATGAGAGGAAAAATGGTGGCCAATTTTTTCTCACATGCTTTTTTCCTTCATGCTCATTGGACTTAGCAAAGAGGGGGCTGCTTGGAGGGGTCTTTAAGCCTTGAGTCTGCACCCTATGTCCTTACAGGGTGCCCAACACAAGTGCTTCTCTTCTTCCTTTCTTTTTCAGTCTTAATCTTTGTTCTTTAAATTAATTTACAGAACATAAGCATTTCCCCATTGCTTTACACCTGATCCTGTTTTGGGTTGCTTTCTTGACAGCAACCCATGTCATATAACTCACTAAAGGGTTTAATGGGAATCAAAGCACCCAAATACCATAGAAGATGCATCTACTAACACAGAAAGCAAACATCTTGACAGTTACATGTTACCAGCAAGTATTTCTTTATTTAGTGGCAAAAAGTGGTTGAAACTTAAGGACGGTGCCTACTAATAGCAAGGTATTTTTGCCCGGCTGATGACTATGCAAGGGAAGTAGATGTTACCAAGGGCTATTAAAATAAAAAAAGAAAATTGGGGGTAGCCACGCAAATTTTCGAGATAATTAGGTTTGAAATCTTGAAAAAAGTCCTGACGTGGCATTTTCGAAAAAAGTAAAAGGAAATAAAATTTCATTACAAATTACGTTTGAATTTGGTTTTTCATGAACAAAATCAACATTAAATATAACGATCTTAAAAATAACTAACAAATACTATCTTTGAAACTGCGTGAACCATGTTTTTATTAACAAAACGATTGCACTTGAGCCATTTTTGACTCTAACAGCTCTCTCTTGCAAGGCCAGAGAAACAGCCTAAACAATTTTTGCACTGAACGAAAAATTAATCATGTGTTCTATAGACTTACCACTTCCATTTTATAAAATAAAAAGTAGGGGTCACCACGCGTTTTTAAAAGTTATACGAGTTGAATGTATGGAATCACTTTTGAGGTCAGTTACACTTTTCCTATCACCTCCCTAGCGAGTTAAATATTTGCTTCTTGTGTAATTTTTCACGCCTGCACTACGCCATATGTAGTTAGCAGTTTGCTGATTAGGTTTGAGCGATTAGCGATTTGTTTCGGACTGTTAAATGTGATAAGCATTTTGGGCTTACTGATATGTTACTCTTTCAATGTTCCTGGTTTAGTATGTCCGTTAACTGGATTTCGTTACAACCAAAATTTTCTCGCATTTTAGTCGCGCGCTTGGTCGCGAAGTTGAATTCGTCATCCTGAGCGAGCAAATTCCCCTTAGCGTGCGCGTCTAGTGCGATCGATGCCTTGCGTGATGCGCAGAAGATGTGCGCAGTAACAAAAGTAGGCACCGTCCTTAATTTCATGAGTTGTTATACCTGATTTTGAGCCTTTGCTGCAATACCAAATGTGTATGGCTGTGTTGGGTGTTTATGATGAAGTAGAACTCCTGTTACTTCAGTAGATGCATTGGTTAAAACTGAATTTCTTTTGTCTGCAGAGTGGTCTTCCATGGAGCAGCGACTTCCAATCTTACATGTGAATGGCTCATTATAATGACCACTTAGTCCTTCATTTGGAGTCCCATCACTGTTTTCAAACGTGAACATGATTGCTACCTCAACTTCTTCATCATTGTCATTTTCCACTTCCCAAACAAATACAGCAACAGGTAGACTGGTGTCCTGAGAAATCAAATCACACAACTACAGTGTTAGGAAGGACGTACATGTAAACCTGACTAATATAGTCAGATGTCAGTCCTAGATTAAGATAATACATTACATGAGACTATCAGGAGGGAATCAGAAATCTGAATTGAAGGAATGTGCCATGAAGATTGTCTGCTGAATTGGAGAGCATTCCTAGGTAATCCCTATCCCAGGTTGAAGGGAGTGGTGGGTTGGAGGGGGGGGGGGGGGGTGGGGGGTGGTGTCTTGTAAACCATTAGTTTCTTGTAAACTGGTTGGTTCATTCATTGGTTATGGTAATCAATTAATTAATCAATCAATCAATCAATCAATTTGTCAATCAGTCAGTTAGTCAGTCAGTCAGTCAGTCAGTCAGTCAGTCAGTCAGTCAGTCAGTCAGTCAGTCAGTCAGTCAATCAATCAATTTGAAAAGAATTGTTTGTTTTCTAGCTGCTTAACAGTGCAGGTTTGCCACGGCAACTAAACGCACAAGCCTATTTAATTTCCTAATGATTAATGGAACTCATCAGAAAGTTGTTAAAAGGATGTAAAGCAAACAAAAATACTCTTCATCTACGTTGATGGTATGGTGCTATTTTCTGTTCTGTGCACTTACTTTGTAATCATGAGGAAACACAGGTGACACTTGACGGCAAACAAGCCTGATGTTTTGTCCTGGTAAATAATAAACAGTCCATGCGCGTGGATACAGGGCATGATATGTGGCATGGGCACCATTAAACCCCCAGTTCCAGCCCTGTAAACTGCGTCCACAAAGAACACCATTTGGACGGTTTGGCGACAAAACAGCCTACAAGAAATAATGACATTCAAAAGTATGTTGATCATGGAATTAAAAACAAAAATTAATAAATATTAATTATTAATAAAAATAGATATGTACACCTCCTGTTGGCAAAGTTCACCTCTCATAAGTAGACACTTAACCATGGTCCCAGTCACATACAAAAACACTACATAATTTCTTAACCTCCCATCTTCACAATGTACAGATTCAATTTCTTCTCACCTGGTAGGTGGTTCTTCCTTTTTTCCTCACACAAACAATGAACTAGAAATACAACACCAGGAAATGTTTATATGTTGTGTATCCTTGATCACAGTCAGGTTTAATGAAGTTTCAGAATAAAATATTGGGAAGGCAGTAAATAAATTGAAAGAGCATCCAAACATTAGTAAGTTGACCAAATTTGAGAGTTATTGGTTAAAACGCAAAGGCATGGTACACTTTTCAAAATCGTTAAAATAAGAGAGCTTTGTATGGATTGGAGGGACAGGTGATGCTCTTTCAGATGACGGGATCCATTTTTCAATTCAATAGATTTTAAATATTTGTACCCAGTCCCCTGCTTGTTTAGAACATGGCCAATTATTAATCACTAACACAAGGGAGGTACATTGGCCTAATGTTAGTGCACTGGACTCTAGATTGAGCAGTCGAGGTTTGAGACAAATGAACATTATTTTCCTAGACCTTTATCAGGTGTTCAATTGTTCTCCAAAAGTTTTTCAAGTGATTTACAGACAAATGTGTAACTATGTAATAGCAGCGCTGTTACAAGACTCACCTGGTTTGCCTCTACATAGGTGTAATTGTACATTCCTGGAGTAAGCTGCCATCGATTAAAATCACCCTTCCATCCTCGTCCAATACTACCACATCCTATCCCACCAAGAGGTACCCCTACAATCAATGCAACAAATGGATTTACACATCTCATACGGTCACAAGACGACACTTAAACAGGGTTCTCATAAGAAGGTGGGACCCGGTCACCAGTACCAGGATACACGAGAGTCTGCACCTGTCTATTTTCAAACTGAACATAAAGAAATTCACTTCAAGTGTTCTTTTCTGCCCACTCTCTCTACTCTCCTCTAGGTGCCTCCTCCTTCAAAACTTAATGAAACCCCTGCATATAAACCATAACTCCCCCTCCCCAAAGAAAGGGTTTAAATGTAAAGTTTTGAATTAAATATGATATTATTTCCATCAAAGTGATGTTCAATCAATCAATCAATCAATCAATCAATCAATCAATCAATCAATCAATCAATCAATCAATCAATCAATCAATCAATCAATCAATCAATCAATCAATTCGTTAGTGCAGTGCAGATATGTCCAGGATTGAATGTTTAGGCAATGTACATTCCTTATGATAGGCATCACAAAGTGTCCTCATTAATAAACGTTCACCCACACACCTAATTTCTGTAAAATATGAATGAAGTTATATGGAAATGTCAAATAACCCAGTCAAACATGACGTACTTATTAAACAATACTTGTGTCCAAATTATCCCAGACAGATACAAGTGCGAGTGTGTAGGCCACAATTGGTACCAGCAAAATAGGTGCAGGTACAGTGAAACTACTGTAAATGTAATGTGAGACCACCTGGACAATGAAAAGCAATCACAGATCTGAACAGGAACATACAATATAAATCCAGCATAATATTTTTCTATTTGGTTCAATCAAATGTTGAGTACAAAACAATGAACCTCAACTTGTCCTTGGCTATCACAGCTGGCATCAGTTTGATTTTAAATTTCAAGCCATGACACATTGTTTAAATGTGTTAGAGTATTGATTTACTACGTGAGGAAATAGGGTTAATATTCACTTATCTTATATTCCAAAAATAGATAAGAAGTTATTAATTCATTTGCCAACAGAGTTTTTCTTTCTAGAACAGTCCCATTCAACTTTGTTTTTATCAAAATTTTAATTTTCCTGTCATCCTACTGATAGAGATAAGATAAACAACAACAGGACACATATACTGTTTAACACCTTAAACATTGAATCACCACCTAGTGGAAAAAGTTAATAACGTTTCTTTCAATGGACCCACAGATTTCAATATTCATATGAAACCAATGGCTGGGCTTTGTATGAAGTGAAATCTGTCATGCAAACAAAAAATACTTGTGAAAAGTGAGAAATTCAAATTTGCTTCCTCACATTCCGTCATTAGCAACATTGTATGCATGAAAATTTATTATATTGAATTTGTAAGCTGAAGCAATATATGAAGAAATTTATAAAAGAAGAAATTTGAACCAAATATATTTCTTTCTTTACTTTTTTTGTTGTGAGAAGTAGAAAGTGAATTTAATTAGTCAATAACTTTATTTAGTCTTCAAATCAATTATCAGTCTGTATAATAAAAGCAACAATTGGAACAGAAAGGCTGGATATTTTTGAAAAAGGAAAGAAAAATATCTGTAACATGTATACTAAACCAACTTTCAGATATAACTTTCTGCATAAGAAAGTCAGGACTGACAAGAAATATGAGAAGGACACCAGAAATATTCACACCTGCCAGTTTATATCACCCTTATCTCACCTGTCAAACATTTTACAGCATACCAGTCTTATTATTAACCACCACAGGAGATACTTGGTGGAAATACATATATTCAAAAGCATGCTTATTCAAAAAGAACACCTTCTTTTTTGACAACAATACAGCTAACACGGTGCTTGAGGGAATATTGAGCTTAAAAGATTGTTTGCGTCACCACGATTGTCTACATTTTAAGCGAAAAATCTTTCGCTAATAATTACATTAATTATAATCTTATAAATAAGAAATTGACAGGAAACCCTTGACTGTATTTTTCATTCGACGATTTCCACGATAAAACAAGTAAACATCTTATAAAAATCGTCCAAATGAAGTTAACATAAACTCAAGTTAAATTTCTCTTTCAAAAGCAGGTCGCGCGTACAAATACCGACGTTAATTTTATAGTGAAAATAAAAGAAATACATCCCAAAACTAAACGATTAATTTTAAATTCAATGACAAGTCCTCCGCGATAGATCTGCCAGTCATATCTTAAGTAGCACAAACGATCATGGCAAAAGTTTTATTAATAAGACATTTGAGCAGTTTCCCCAAACGCTTTCAACAGCATTTCAGTCTGTGATTTCAAGCTTATATATAATTTTGCAGTGTTCTCGGAGAAAATAAGGCTAAGTGTACGTATACACTTCTCCAACAGACTTACCGTATACTTGACGACACGGATTTGTGGCAAATGGGTCGATAAAGGGGACTCTACCATTCTTTCTCTCTCTTGTAGCATACTTCATAAACCTGAAATCGAGCGAGTGATACTTCAACCAAACATGGCAACCAACACTTTGCCGATTTGCCGGCAACAACGATGCGGCCTATTCACGAAAAAATATAGACAACTTCACACAATGGATAATACCTCCATCCTAGACCTATTAGTCGTGGTATTTGACTCCACCGGGGGATATAGCATGGTTGAGGCTTGTGTGAAAATGTATTATCGAGATGCACTCTCCATCCGTATTTCGGAAGCAAATCTTCATTGTCATCCCCCGAGGAAGAGGCCGCCATTTCCGCGAGGGCACGACTGTAGGCCAGCGATACTTTATTTACTACTCAGCGGATTCTGACGTTATCCTCTTTTCCTCATATAACGATATGTAACTGTCCCAAATAAAGCACTTGGAAAAATTAAACAGAACAAATACTATAAAACCAGAAACCTGGTAAAACTGAAAAGTGTGAACACTTGCAAGCAGTCTTATAAAATTATCGTGTCAGTATGGCGTCACCGTAAAGTGCAATATATATAAAATAATGGGTGAATAAATAGCATATTTTGGAATACGCCATGCAGCTAAGCAACTGACTTCTCTGATGACATGTGATGAAAACCTTGGACGTTTTGCATTTAAATGAAAACTGAAATGACCATTTAACGCAAAATTTACCAACAAAGAAATTCCTCGTAGAATGAAGTACGCAAGGATCAAGGAGATATTTAAACCAGAGTTGATTTGGACATGTGGTATATACAGAAATAACGTCAAAACGTGGTGAGAAGAATAACAACGTACAAAATGGCCCACGAGAGTTGAGTGGGCCGCGGAAAGATCTTTGGATGCAGATCACGCGCGCGAGCCACACCACGCACTGACGTCATTATAATAGTTCACTACTAGGTAAGGACCGGAAGTTAAAATTGAAAGAACTCGCGGAGATATAAGAAGCCAGGACGGAAGAAGCGAAAATGGTCGCCGGCAGCAGGTTTTGCCCGATGTTTTACCTTAATCGCAATACTTCGAAAAAATGTTAACGTAGGGAGCCCCGCTGTTACGGAATCATTTTGGAGAGTTAAAACTGAAAAGTTCTCTTGGATCCGCAATACATGTATCTGTGATAAGAAATACTGGAGAACCATGAGATCTTGCAATATGTTTTCACGACCAAAGCAGAATAAGCGGCTACAGAAATTTAAACGACAATAATTGTCAATCTAGTAAAAACTGTGCCTAAACAGACATGTGTCAGAGACTAGTAAACCGTCAATATTTTGTGGGTAAAAAGCCACCTAATTAAGTACTAATGAAATTCATCCAGAAGCAATTAAACAACTATTTTGTTGTCTTGACAGAACGTTTTTTTGACGTCATAGGCGAATATGTTTTATGACGTAATGGAATAGAACGCGCCTTTGCGCGCCGCCCAGTGACTTACACTGGACATGCTTGAGTTGGCGCTTCTCTCAATTCTGATTGGCTGTATTGCTATACCTGTCACTTACATCATCACGAAATGGTTGTCGTTTTTCGGAATGTTTCGAGCACCTTTAGAAAGTCGGGGAGGTGATGGTATTCAGAGTGAACTAGACCAAAACGCTTTGCTACGGAGCCACGGGTATGAACTCGGAGAAAAAATCGGGCAAGGAACTTACGCCGATGTGAAAAAAGCTTACTTCGTCGCCAACAAAAAAGAAGTAGCCATTAAAATTGTCAACAAAAGAGAGGTAAAAATAGCTGTAGTACACGTAACAAAAACTTTGATAGCATTGGTTTAGTTGCAAGGCTCAGTTTAACTCTAAGAAAAGACGAAATACACTGTCAAATTTATATTCAATACTATGCATGTTTTGTGATATTTTTTAGGAACCATGCAAAATATAGAATAAGGATGAGTTTTTATTGTCCTTTATAAACTAAGGCGCTCGAACTGATCTGCATTTCTCTTGGGTCGAAATAGAATCCCAGCGTGTTAACCTAAAGAAGTTAATACGCGCGCGCAACAGAATTGCACTAAGCTTCATTATTATTCTTTGAATGATTCAGATGGTTGGTTTGATTGCAGTCATTGAACCAGTTTACGAGTTTTTATGTAACTATTGATTGCCCCGGAATTATGATTTTTTCGTTAATTTTTTAAAGGGTGAAACAGGGAAACATGACAGATTTCTTAAGAGAGAAATCGAGATTCTGAAATGGCTGAACCACGAGAATGTAATCCGAGTGTACGACTTGATTGACGGCGCGCGCGAATTCTTTATTGTCATGGAATTGGCTCCAAAAGGCGATCTTCTTTCTTTGTTACAAGAGCGCTGCAAACTGGAAGAGGATGAGGCCAAGGTTATGTTTAAATCGATCATAGATGGTGTTCTACACTGCCATAGAAAGGGTATGTATCAAAAATAAGCACAAAAATTTAAAGTCGAACGTAAACAGCTGTTGTTTGAGCCGACAGTTATTGGAGGATGTTCTGGTGTTGCTACCATGTTGATTCCCTCTCGCTTATGGGAAGGAATTTAAAAGATCGTATTCAATCAGCACAACCTTTATTGTCAGATCTCTCCATCGCTGACTTTCTTGAACGCTACCTATTTCTTTCAAATGAATTTTTTGTGGTGGGTCTGGGACGTTTTTTGCCTTATAGCTTCACCTGTCGAAGATAAATCTTTAGCCTCGTGAAAGGCAATCAACAGCAGGATAAGTAGTAAACGGTTCGATATGATTGAAAAATTGAAACACTCAATTTGATAATTGTTTATTTAATTAAAAATCTGAATCTGATTCTTGTATTTTTCTCTTTAGGAGTGACACACAGGGACCTCAAACTTGAAAACATTCTTCTCTCTGATGATAACCAGCCTATTGTTACAGACTTTGGCTTTGCGCGTTACATAGGAAGGACAGAAGATCAAAGAGCTCGAAGTAGAACATTCTGTGGTTCATATGCGTACGTGGCTCCGGAGATACTTCAAGGTAAATCCAACATAAATCCAAGCTGATCTCCTGATACACGCACACATACATAAACTTGATTTCGCCAAAATGGCATATATGAATATTTACATGTTGCCGAATTACAGCTTTCTGTTTGAGGTCATGTTATGTTCGAGAAAGACGCCCTCAAGAGAGGAATACCGGAACCTTTCTATCATAGCGCAAGTGCACATGTACAAGCACGCACACGAGAATTGCATTCCAAACCTAGTGCGCGTGCGCAAGATTATACTGATCTCGTTCCCAGAACCTCCGCTTTATCAGTCAGCGGCCAGTTGGAGCGAGAGGTCTAGTAACTAGAGTGGTTTAAAGTCTGTAGGCTCCAGTCCTCATGACTGAGGCTCCAGTCCCCATGAAGCCTCAGGCTAGTTATATGCACCGTGTAGAAGAACGCAAGGATTTTAGCGTAACAATTAGGATTTACATAATAACGTTACAGATAAATCGCGAACTTTGAAACAAAAACCAAGGACATTACAAAAATCTTTCTCTTACTCATGCTCATACTTCGATGTGAAGAATCCAGTTTAAAGGGTTCTGATTAAGGTGGGGGTAAAGGTGAATTTGAGTGAAATTTTAAGAGTTTTAAAGAAGGGATAGAAGAAAGAAAATTATTTTTGGAACACCACCAGACTGACCCCAACGCAAGAGCACCCCAGGTTGTCAGGGGACTGTTTGGGTGTCCATCTACTAATTTTTAACTTCAAATTCTAATTTTAAAATTACATTAAATCTTTTATATTTCTTATTTCTCCAAATTTTACTAATCCTTTGAGAAAAACTATCTCTTTCCAAAAATCACCAAAAAATTTACAAAACACCGCTAAACATACTTTGTGGGATGAACAGAGGGTTTTGAGAGTGTTTGAAACGGGAGCGAGATATTCGCATTAAACCCAAGTTACGCGGTGGAAAAACGGGTTTCAGGCGAACCCCCGCCTTAACTGGACAGGCAACCTCGTTCCCAGAGACCCTGGGAACGAGGTTGCTGGACAGGTCCTTGTTATCTGCATGTCTTGTTTGTCAGGTATCCCGTATGATGGCATGGCAAGTGATGTGTGGAGTCTTGGCGTAGTTCTGTACACTATGGTATGCGGGCGTTTCCCGTTCGATGATTCTGATCCTCAACAACTTTTGCAGGAAACAACTTCTGGGAAACTGGAGTATCCTATCACGGCTTTTAGGCTGTCTGCTCAGGTAATACAATTTAAAAATATTTAGATTAGTGTCCTCAATTAGCTTGTACAGCTATATCCTGCAATACAGGCGTATTTTAGCGAGCGAGGACGGTTTGATCGGGCGAGCGCCATCTTGGATTCGGACTCGGAAGAGGCTTGGGGAGAGAGGAAAAAAGCGTTCTAGGGAGTAGGAGTGAGGCTGAATGAAGAGTTAGGGCGGAGGGGGAGGGGAAGGATTTTCTTTTTCCTCCCACTCTCTGCTCCCTTCCCGGCCTCGTTGTCTCGCCTCCACTCCCTATTATCGTGTTCTCACCCATCAAAAACGCCTACATTATTGTAGGCTAGTACAGCTTATTATAACACTTGAATAAAATTTTTATTTTATCTTTAAAATTTGTGTCAACTTTGTTCCCAATTTCTAGGGTTCCTCAGCTTATTTCTTTTTTTGTTATTTTCTTGTCCTTTTCAGATAAAAGACCTGATAAAGAAAATGCTGTCAGCTAACGTCAGAGAAAGAATCACCCTCACTGAAGCAATGGAACATCCCTGGTTAAAGAATGACTGAGCATTAACTGTGGAATCAGATACAGCATTTTACCTGTTGTAACTTATCAGTTTGATAAACTTAATGACAGAAACAGAAAAAACTTTATTTTTTATTGTCTTAAGACCACTTCTGATGTATATTTCACGCCGAGTGCTCGAGTGCTGTTGATCGTGAGAGTGAATCTCTTCGGGCAGATAAAATGATTTACCAGCTAAGTATTCAGATTGTGGACTGAAGTCCGCAAGAACAAAGTTAAGGAATTGCTTAATAATTAACATTACTAATGCAAAACATGCAAGATGAAGCAAATGTAATAAAGTGTGATTGCGTACAAGCAGAACGTGTCTGGAGAGGCGCTATCTTTTGGGATGATTCCCGTGCATCATTAACGTAATCCGTAATCCTCAACACAATAAACCATGTCATTTTCTCGCGCGCAAGTTTGTTCTAAAAATAGCCTATTCACGAAAAACCTAGCACGCGCCCAAATAGTAGAGGTAAAATTCTCATTCTCGTCCACAGAGGCCGCGATCCTTCTGGTCTGCGCCAGGAATCAAATCCTCTGGTCGCTGCCAATTTCTGAGCATGCACAGAGTACTCGTTTTGCGTTTTTCAGCCAATGGCTGTTTTTATACTAGAGACGCGTTACCAGTCTGGACGAACTTCGGCAAAGATTTTGCAAATCGTTCGGTTATCCGTCTCTAGTATAAAGATGGGCACAAGAAGCGTTACCCGTCTAGATGAGCTACTTTTCGAATTCCGTCGTTAATTCAAGACGGAAGACGCGTTTCGAAAAGTAGCTCGTCTAGACGGGTAACGCGTCTTGTGCCCGTCTTTATACTAGCGACGGATAACCGGACGATTTGCAAAATGTTTCCCGAACGTCGTCCAGACGGGTAACGCGTCTCTAGTATAAAAACGGCCAATCAGATTTGTCATATTTAACAATGGCCGTTTTTTTTAGAGACGCGTCATTAACATTTAATCATAAATGTTATTATTTAAAATTGCAAAGTACACTTCTACAACCACAATTGTTAATTGGAGCCTAGAAGCTAAACCATCCGCAAGGTTTTCGAGTTAGCCCCTAATAATTATTTAGAGTTAATTTTATTGAAATGGAAAGAGCAGCAAAGAAGAAAACCGGACGGCAGTAATTATAGGGGAACATTTGTCTGTAGGCCATTTCAATGCAGAAATGAAGACCCGATCCAATACTTAAAACATTGGACAGTCAACGGAGCAATCTCATTGGTTGAATTTTGTTATTGGCCGTTCGACCACATTAGTCGTGTAATAAATAAAGGTATTGACTTCCTTTACACCTGCAACCCAATTAGTTGGCGTTATATATTCATACAACTTAACATGTTTTAGTTGAACTGTCATTGAAGACTGAACATGCACCTCTGTATTGTGATTTTGATCTGATGCTGTGTACGGCATAAACCGGTTTGAATAAGGGCGAAAGCAATGTCTTGGTTGTCTGTATAACTTGATATTACGAAACTACGATAATGCTGATCGACATGCAAGAGTGTTCTTAGGTGTATCCAGACGTTTGGCGCCACGAGGCAAGATTTGCGATCGCCGAAGGCGCGAGCCGCTCGCGCGGTGTGAGGACACTCTCCCCAGCAAGTTACATGACAATCCTAACCGTAGATTTTATAAAAAAGCGACTTCTTAACTTTTGCTCTTAAAACTGCTATATTGTTCTGTCCGTCTCAACTGCTGCATAAATGTGATAGCTATCTTGACCAAATATCCACCCCTTTAAAGGCTGATATCACTTAAATCTTGTGTGTAAAAGTTTAAAAGATCGGAGATTTACATCAGATCTTAGCAATCAACAAAGATGGATAATTTTACGCCGAAATATTGAGAAAATCAAACAAATGATATAAATGCAACTTGGAAAAAATGTCCTACACACAGCGAATAAGGGCACGCTTTTCGCGAGAAATCCTTTTATTTTTACGGCTCTAATATCAATATATATTTTATGCCTATATGACCCAAGAATTATTGCTAATCAAGAGTTGTCTAAGAGCGTATAAACGCATTCAGTGGACAAACACAACTTGTGATAGATGCTCCTTTTAATTGCACCTGCTGGATCTCAGCCAATAAACCGAGGTGAGTGTCGAGCTGGCGCTTGGCAATTAATGTCTTTGCGCAAGAGCGCTCAAAGGAGGCAATTACGAATTTTATTACGTATACGCTTTGTCATATGCAACCAAAGCGAATCGCAAGTTCTTTGTCATCTAAAATATTTATCATCTTGTAAGACAACTTGTCATCCATAAAGAAAGATGGCGAAGTATCTTATTAACAAAGCTTGCTTGGGACTGTAAGGAAAAGTCTGCTTACGAGCCTAGTGGCTCATCAGGCCGGAGCTTATCCCGGCTTCCGTAGCATAAAGCGGCTAGTAGTATTTCTACTCCCCCCTGGATGGGATGCTAGTCCATCGCAGGGTTAATACCCCCCAGCAGTAAATTCGCCGGTACCCATTTATACACCTGGGTGGAGAGAGGCACTATGAGAGTAAAGTGTCTTGTCCAAGAACACAACGCAGTGCCCCGGCCAGGGCTCGAACCCGGACTGTTCGATCGAAAGTCCAGCGCACTAACCAGTAGGCTACCATGCCTCCCGCTTGGGATTGTACCCGGAGAATATCCGCCCTCGGTCGTTTCTGAGCGAACCGAGCGCAAAAAAGGTTGAATAAGACTTTTTTTCATTTACAGTAAACGGAAAGGAGATATGATAAAAAGAAGGGGATTCTGACCGAAGATTCAGCATCTGGGTGTTTCAGTCGAAAAAGAATTCCTTAACGATGTTTTGCAAGCCAGGTTTTTCAGGCAAGTCAAGTTATTTTTACTTTTGTAAGCCATTTTCATGCAGAAATGAACACCCGATCCAATACTTAAAACATTGGACAGTCAACGGAGCAATCTCATTGGTTGAATTTTGTTATTGGCCGTTCGACCACATTAGTCGTGTAATAAATAAAGGTATTGACTTCCTTTACACCTGCAACCCAGTTAGTTGGCGTTATATATTCATACAACTTAACATGTTTTAGTTGAACTGTCATTGAAGACTGAACATGCACCTCTGGATTGTAATTCTGATCTGCACGGCTGTGTACGGCATAAGCCGTATTTCAGAGTACGATTTAATAGCTGTTAACTTTGCTAAACCGATGGCTGGACAAAAGCTCAACGGAAGCGTGATAAAGGAAATAGAAGTTGAGTCAGAAGGTTCTTGTCGGCTTGAGTGCGTCGAGGAAGAGCGGTGTCGGTCTTATAACTTTGGAACTACAAAACATAACGCCGAGAAATTCAAATGTGAACTGAGCGACTCTGATCGATTTACTGGCTTTAAGAACTTTACAAAGGAAGAAAATTTCACTGACGTAGGATTACAGGTAATCTTTTATCGTATGCTTAAAAGCACCCATTTCTTACTAAATACTTAACATTGTAACAACGATAATATTAAGGCGATAAGCTGGGAACGACTCTGGAGGCTGCAGTCTGTTGAACCTTAATGACAGTCAATTAGTCTTAACGCGGATGGTTAACCTATCAAATGTATTTATTTGGTGTTATTTACTTAACTTGAAACACACTCGGGCCGTAAAATCGACGTTCGAACATTTTTGGAGTGTCAAAATTGCGTATTAAAGGAAATCGAGAAGATGGATGAAAGCCTTTTGGATATTACAGGAGGAGAAAGTGTCGCCGATTTCCAAGAATTGCCCGCAAAACGCCATGGTTCCCCAATAGCTTGTGCAAGCAGCCGTCGTTTATATAACGGAAAGCTCGCAAGCTCTTCCAAGCAGAGTGGTGAGTCGCACGGTGAATTATTGTGTCAGCACCGGTTAAATTGTTCTAATCCAGTGTTTCTTCTACGATTTAAATAGAAATGGAGTAACAAAGTTGTATTTAACGTTGTGTTCCGTATGTCCAAAGGTTCGGGGTTCGACCGGGGTTCAGTAAAAAGAAAACATTCAGTCAACATGGCCGACAACAACTCCCTCGTGGTCAAACAACTATTTATTGCGCATGCGTGCAAAAACTCCTCTCAGGAAGGGGACCCAGGGGCTTGCTTATACAAAGCTTTCTGCAGAACATCCTCCCCTTCCTTGATTAGACAATATCAACAAAATTGCACAAAAGAAACACTATCAAAAAATGTTTCGGTTTCAAAACTTCTCAAGCTAAAGTTCACAGTTCACTAGTGAGTCACTTAATGTTCAACATTGTTCCAATGGGCAAAGTTTCACAACTGGTCTCCTGTACGCCGACTTTCCCACTTGAACATCGACGACTCGGACCCGGTCGTCCTTTCCAGGAAGTACTTTGACGATGCGTCCAAGGGGCCATTTTCCTCTAGGAGTCTCTGTAGACATTACAATCACCACATCGCCAACCTTGAAGTTCGGTTGATCTCTGCGCCACTTCTTTCTTGCACTCAAACTCGGAATCCATTCTCGCAACCACCTATGCCAAAAGTGGCGAACAAGTTCCTGAACCCGACGCCACCTCTTTCTTGGGTTGAAATCGTCAATGTCAACACTTTCCGGTGCGAATCTTCCTCCTACTTGTCCGTGAAGGAAGTGGTTTGGGGTAAGAGGAATAAGGTCTGATGGGTCAGCTGATTGATAGGTTAGTGGCCGAGAGTTAATTAAGCCTTCTGCGCCAACAATTGCACTTAACAGTTCCTCATCGGTGATATCCGCAGATCCCAAAATTACGTAGATTGCTTTCTTTGCCGCTTTGATCATGATTTCATGTACACCACTGAAGTGTGGCCCAGCAGCAGGGTTAAAGTGCCAGTTGATTCTGTGGCTCGATGTTGTATCTTGGATCTTGTTCTGGTCCAAGGCTTCTAATTCTTTCAACTCATTACTTCCACCAACAAAGTTAGTTCCATTGTCACAAACAACATCTTTAGGAACACCACGTCGTGACGTCATTCGAAAGAATGCATTTAGGAATGAATCAGTGTCAAGGCTGTATGCTACTTCAAGATGCACAGCCCTAGTCTCCAGGCAAGTAAACAGACACAGGTACCTCTTCTGACGTATCTTTCCTCTTCCCTGTTTGGTCATGAAAGGCCCACCAAAGTCAACAGATATGTGGCTGAATGCTCGAAGGGACTTTCGTGTGCGTAACTCTGGCAAAGGGGCCATGATCTGCTTAGCTGGAGAAGCCTTCCTTCTTCTACACTGCATGCATTCTCTTTCCCACTCTCTAATTGCTTCTCTTGCAGAAATTATCCAATACTGGGCTGATAGCTGTGCTAGTACTTGGTTGGTCCCTGCATGATGATCTTGTTCGTGTGCATGCTTGACTATTAGCTTTGTGACACAATGGCTACGAGGCAAGATGATGGGGTAACGGGTTTCCCATGGCAGACACTCGGCATAACGAAGTCTCCCATCACATCTAAGGACTCCTTCCTCGTCCAGTACAGGTCGCAGTGGCAGCAGTTTACTTCCACCTGGAATTTCCCTTCCAGCCTTCAATGCTCGAATTTCCTCGGCAAAAACATCTTGTTGCGCCTGCCTGATATATCTCATTCCTACAGCAGCCACTTCATCAGGCTTTAAGGCTCCTTCTCTTCTAAGAGTTGTTGGTAAACGACAGTTCTCTAGGAAACGGTCTACACTCGCGGCAACTCTGGTGAGCTTACTCCAACTTGAGTATCTTTGTGGCTGCAGGCGGTCTTCACTGGTCAAAGAAAGGAATGTCTGCTCCTCTGTTTGTTCTGCTTCTTGGTACTGCTTACGAACTTCAATGTCTGGTCCTTTCTTGACCTCAATTTTAGTCTCAGGCCACTCAGTTGAATCTTGCTTTAGGAAAGCTGGTCCGTTCCACCATTTCTCTTCTGTCAACAGCTTAGAGACGCTTTCTCCTCTGGTCAGTAGATCAGCTGGGTTCTGTCCGGTGGGCACATACCTCCACCGATTTGGACTCGTCAAGGCTTGGATCTCTCCAACGCGATTAGCTACAAATGGCTTGAACTTTCGACTGCATCCGCGAATCCAGTAAAGCACATCCATGCTGTCAGACCAAAAGTCCCGGTGACTACTCTCAATGGCAAGGACTTTTCCAACTGTCTCGCTGAGCTTAAGCCCTACTACAGCCGCCATCAGTTCTAAACGTGGTATGCTTACAGCTTGGAGTGGTGCAACACGAGACTTTGAAGCCACAAGACAACAACTAACAGATTCGTCTTCATACAGATGTCTAGTGTAGCAGGCTGCTCCGTATGCTTCTTGAGATGCATCAACAAACGTGTGTAAAGTTATGCTTTTTACTGCAGTGGTGGTTCTTAGGCATCGTGGAATGTGAAGGGTGGGTAGCACTGATAGCTCATCAAACCACTGTGTAGCCTTCCATGACAGTCTTCTATCCACCGGCTCATCCCATTCCACACCACTTGCCCACATCTCTTGAATCAGGACCTTGGCACGCATTGTGTACGGGGACAGCAAACCAAGAGGGTCAAACAACGTGGCTATTTTCCTTAGGAAACTGCGTTTCGTATGATCAGTGCTCTTGGTAGGTAGGTTAACTTGAAATTTGAACACATCCTCCATGGGACACCACAAAACACCCAGTGTCTTAACAGAGGGTAGTTCTCCATTGTCGAGGTCAACTTCGGTCGCACAATCTGAAGCTGGAATGGACTGTAAAACTTCTGGCACGTTTGATAGCCATTTCCGGGCATGCATCCCAGCAGATTCCCATAACCTTGACAGCTGGCTGTACAATTCTACACCGGTCTTGACATCAGGAACAGAGTCCATGCTGTCATCCATGTACGTACTTTCCAAAACAGTTTCCGCCGCTAGGGGAAGTTCTGATTGGCGTTGTTTGGCATGTTCTTGAGCAACAAACTGTGCTTGGAATGGGGATGAGTTCACTCCGAATACAACCCTGTCAAACTCAAAGATGTCAGGTTCTCGATCAGACTGCAAGTCTCGCCACAAGAAGCGATGATAAGGCTGATCTTCAGGTCTTAGCTTAATCTGCAGGTACATTTCCTGAATGTCACACATTAGGGCCACAGGATTGCGGCGAAATCTCAACAGTACTGCAAACAAGTCTTTCTGGAGTTTAGGCCCTTGAAGTACAATGTCATTCAGAGATACGTCACTGAATTTCGCTGACGCGTCAAAAACAATGCGAGTCTTGGTGGTCGGTTTGTCAGGCCTCAAGACTGGGAAATGGGGCAGGTACCAAAGTTGGTCAGGCTTGATCTCTTCAGGTGGAACTTTATGGATGTATCCTTTCTCTTGATAGGTCTGCAATACTTCTTTGTAGGCTTCACCAAGTTCTGGGGACCGCTTCAATTTCTTCTCAGTACACTGCAGGCGACCCAATGCCATGCTGTAATTGTCAGGCAACGATGGTCGATCTTGTTTCCAAGGCATGCCAACAACATAGTGGCCATCAGTGAAGGTCAAGGACTTAGCAACAGTGTCCCTTGCAAACTTCTCATCCGGTCTGACAACCAGAGTTTCTTTAGGTTCATCAATGTCCCAGTAACGGCGAACAAGACTGTTCAATTCATGCATGTCATTCAGAAAAAATGTAAAATTTGTCTGAACTACTTCCGTGGAGATTTCTGGGTTCCCAATACACGTCCAGCCAAGTGGAGTCAGTCTTGCTATGGGCTCTCCCGCCTTTCCCTTGACATCCTCCAGCGAGTACAACAAGTCTGCCTGGTCCACACCAATAAGGAGATCAACAATCGGTCTCGGACCAACCTGAGGGAACTTGATGCCCTTTAGGTGCTTCCACTTGTGCTTATGTCTACTCCAGTCCACCACTTGCATGCTTCCAGTCACTCTCTCGGCTGTATAGGCTGAGGCTAGTTTGGACACTTTTCCATCAGTACTGCTGATTATGAATTCCACAACTGAGGTGGCCAACTTTTCCTGATTGTCATTCAATACGTTAACCGTTAGTTCATGTGGTCTACCTTCGAGACCAAGTTCTGCTGCAATGTCACTATTTAAGTAAGTCCTACTGCTTCCGTCGTCAAGAAGGGCATTCACCTTGATTCTCCGATGATTGTTAGTTACATAGACGGGAATTGTTCTCAAGGCTACGAACCCTGAAGAAGGCACTGCTCCAGTTCCTGTAGTAGTAGAGTGGGTTCTCTCTTCAGACTCCCCTTCCATGGTAGTACCAACTTGCAATGTACTTGATGAATCAATTTGGCTTGAGCCCGCTACGTTTGCTGCTTCGGTCTTCTCTTCTTTCTTTGGATCTTCATGAAGCATCCGGTGATGGTGAGAGCGACATCCATTTAACCCACAAACTCTGCTCCGAGGGCATGCTTCTCTGCGGTGTCCATTACTGAGGCATCTGAAACACAATTTCTGCTCCTTAGCGGCATTCCACCTCATATCAACAGACATCTTCTTAAAGTTCTCACAGTTCCACATCCCATGGGATCCTTTACACAACTTGCACTTGTTCCCCTGTTTCTTCTTAGGTTCGGGATCTACTTCAGCTAGGAAGGTCCTCTCTCTCTTGGACCCACTGAGGACACCTGTTATGGTCTCAGAGGCTGTGGTCAAAAACTCAGACTCTCTGTCAATAAACTCTCTCAGTGTCCCTACATTCTCGACACGATGACTGTCATTAACCCACTGTTTGTACTTAGAGAGAAGGCCTTTGTTGAACTTCCGTTGAAGAGTGATGTACAATGATCCATTTCCTAGCTCGGCTTCCTGGTTAGCATCCTTCAAGTTCACAACAATTCCATCAAGCAGCTCTGAAAATCTCTCCAGGTCTTTCTCATTGTCCTCTCTTATTGGCTTAAAGGCATCCAGTTCTTCAAGGCGAAGGGTGAGAGCTCTACGTTTCCCTCCATACTTCCGCTCTAGTCGAGACTTTGCAGCTTCATAGGCAGCAGCAGAATGGCCTAAATTCTCGATTACTTTGAGGGCTTCCCCTTGAAGGCATTCACGTAACCTCAACAACTTGTACTCAGGTGATGCTTTGGTGCGATCTACACAGGAATAAAACGCCGCTTTCCATGTTTCATAGTTCTTCTTTTGGCCCAAGAACTTCGGAATGGTAACTCTTTTGAGTAAAGCAGAGTCAGTGCTGATCTGGTCTGAAATTGAGGACGTAAGCTGTTGACTGTTCCCAGTGGGCATAAAGTGAGTTTGGCCTCCACTGATAGGTAATTGCTGTGTTACTGATGAAACACAAGGCATAGTACTCGGTGAGGACGCAGTTACTGCGGTAAACGGTAAATAATCCGACCGATTCACAAGGTTTCCAACCGAAATAACAGGTAAAACTGAAGTTGGCTGCTGAGTCTGAAGGTGCTGTTCAACCAAACCGGGCATAGATGTAGATGGCACTGAACACGGAGGATAAAATGGGGTAAATGGAGTAGAAGAATAAACAACTCCGCCCATCGAAAGCGGAGACAGTCCGGACTTCTCTCCAACAGCAGTCGAAATAATTGGCACATGTGTAGACGAAGACACAACAGGCTGTTTTTGAACACCAGAATTTTGTTCATTTATCGGCTCCTTGGACGACAGGCACTCGTTTAATTCTCTCGATTTCCTCTTTGGGTCTTGTTCGCGGCCGCCACTGTGGTCAGTTTCCCGCGCTTCTTGGTCTGGTTCTATCGGAAGTCTCTCGCTACGAAGTTTCTGTCCGAGTTGTCTCTTGCATTCCGCATACGTTCGCTCGATTTCTTGTTCAATTCGACTAAGCTCTACTTCTCGCTTGGATACTTCTTCCTTCAGCTGCTCCGTTCGCTCCTTGACCGATGAATTGCTTGCGTTACTCAAGTATCCTCTCACAAGTCCTTCAAGTTCTGTGAAATCCTCCTCAATCGCTTCCAGTTCGTTCGAAAGGGCACTAAGATTTCCAGAGTCTTTCATATCTTCGTAACACTTTCCTAAATTCTCACAGGCTCGAAGCACGTCCTCATAAGCGCCCGAAAATACATCCAAACTCTCCATAACTTGCATTCTTGACGACAACCCTCCTTCCATCACCATCATCAGCTTGTTTTTCGTTCTGGTGTACTTGCACTTCGCTCGCATTTTCTCTTTCTTTAGTCGTTCCATGTCGAACAAATCTCTCCACGAACCTCGCTCTGCTACCAGTTATGTTCCGTATGTCCAAAGGTTCGGGGTTCGACCGGGGTTCAGTAAAAAGAAAACATTCAGTCAACATGGCCGACAACAACTCCCTCGTGGTCAAACAACTATTTATTGCGCATGCGTGCAAAACTCCTCTCAGGAAGGGGACCCAGGGGCTTGCTTATACAAAGCTTTCTGCAGAACACGTTGGTTTGTTCTCGACCTGTCAATACAAGAACACTTGCAGCCGAAAAAGCGAAACACATCGCGTTTGTGTTTGCAGAGATGCTAGCTTGAGTGTCTCTTAACATTAAAAAATCGGCTGTTTATACGAGTAAAATGATGGACGATGTCGGCTAAAAATGATAGAATCGCGTCAACAAAAGCATGAGCAATAAAACCATGAGAGGTTAACGATGTCATTTTATATTGCTGTGAGTATATTTTGCTGTGCCTCGAGGTTTTCGTTTTCATTGTGAGCAAATTTAAAATTAATCTTGTACCTATATGGGCCACAGTATACGCTTAGTGTGGCTACTTATTTGGAAACACTGTAAACTCGAGCAAGAAATTAATAAATGGGAGGTCCGCAGTTAGCTTGCATCGTTCATCATTTTTCGCGTATACTTGTAAACAGCCGCGATTCCATCATAAGTAATTTACTGTAACAAGAGCTTTTTCAAAACGCTTCAAAATGGAAGAGGAGAAGTAGCTATCTTGGCGAGCCAAATTCGACGAGTTTTATCGAGACTAGACACACGAAACTAGATAAAGCCGTTTGCATATATGCTGTATTTTCTCTTCTTAAAAATGAAAGAAAAAATATCAGTATATATTTTTTTTAATTCGAAAAAAATTAAGATTTCAAAATTCACAATTTTCGCACCGTAAACGTCTTCTACTTCATTTGTTTACAACTTTTGCTAGGAGTCTCCGATCTTTCCAGACTTTTCAGCAACGTTTTAGCTGGCATCAAGCTTTCATATAATCATTGGACGTCGATTATTAAACATGTTGATGTAAGATAGATGGCCAGGTCGACCTATTTCTGGAGTATGTCCGCCATGTTGCGCGACATCGTTTTACGTTCGTATGTATGTAGAACGCACGCGCCCGCGAACGATGCCGCTAGCAACGGTGACCATGAAAAATCAAATGCATGGTTTTCCTATTTCTGTACATGCATGATTCTCCCAATTCCACCCTGAATTCTATGGCTGATGGGGCTCCGCTCTGCGGCCCTTCGGGCCTCTAAGAAGCTGCGCTCTTACTCTAATATAATATTTCTTTGAACAGAGTGCCTGTGAGGCGGATAGTTCTACTTGTGGCGACAAAGAAATCTGTATTCCCAACTATGAAGATGACACCAAACGATGCAAGTGTGATGATGGCTATACAGGAAAACCTTGCAGTGAGTGAATACTAAAACCGTAAAATTCCGAAAATGAGCCCCGGGCTTATATTTGCTTAACGGCCCTTTTGAGAAGTTCATATGTGCGGGGACTTATTTTCGATGGAAATTTGGATTACAAAATTAGCTGGGCTTATTTTTACGGAAGTATTTTTTCGTCCCAAAACTGCGGTCGATATACCGGTAAATTGTTGAACAACAGCTATCATATTAACATCCCTTAAAGGGCAACAGTCTTTGTACTAAATATTCTGCATATAATACGGCACGGTAACTTTTTTGTTCTTATTTTTGCGCGACGTTAATTTTGCGAAAATTTAAAAGGCAAATTTGGTAAGGGTTAAAGTTTGCAAATTGACAGAAAAATCGTCTTAAAGAAAACTAAATTGCGCGCAGTTTCCAAAAGCTGATCCAGGCGCGGCAGGTTTTACTTTTATACGCATGAATATTTTTCAATGTTATTGAACCAAAAATTAAGAAAACAGAACTTTTAAAAACAGCTGGGCATGTTCGTTTGCCACAAAGCACAAGGTTTTTATATACAAGCCAGCATTTACGATACACTTTCTCGCTGTTGTATGATTTGGAGAAAGATCTAGAGAGCATGCATACGGAAGCTTAAATGCAGCACGACTACAAAGGACACAAGTTGGCAGAAAGGTTATACAGTACTAGCAGAGCATTAAATTTCGCGTTGCTAATTTTCGCAAAAGGTTTTTTCGCCGGCATATAATTACGCCATCGTTTTTGCAAACGCAAAATTCCGATAATTTAGTCTCGCAAAAATACCGTAAGTTATACTCGGAAAAACTCAACAAATAGAAAATCACCTTCAAACAATAATTCAAATCTTTCTACTTTATTTTTCAACCAAAAGAGCCAGTGAACTGTGCCCAGCTCTTTCAAGATGGTTTCATATCCAGTGGTGTGTACACCATCAATCCAGATGGCGGCAAACCAATACAAGTGTTGTGTGACATGACCACGGACGGTGGAGGTTGGACTGTTTTTCAGCGACGTTTGGACGGTTCTGTTGACTTCTATCTTCGTTGGGAATCCTACAAAAACGGGTTTGGAGATCTGAATGGCGAGTTCTGGCTTGGAAACGACAATCTTCACCGTTTGACAGCCGCTGATGATGTCATGTTGAGGGTTGACCTGGAAGACTTCGAGGGGAACATTACATACGCTGAGTACACGACTTTTAAGGTGACAGACGAGGGAGATAAGTACCGGCTTTCGATTGGAGGTTACAGTGGAACGGCTGGTGACTCTATGAACTCTGGTGCTCAGATACTAAAGTAAGATATTCGATACTCTGATTTTCTGCATATTAGACCATATTAGGGTTTGAGTTCAGTGTGATGAGGCAGCTGATATCGCAATCGGCGGTCACACAATAGCACGACACAATAACAAACCGGCTTTCTTTACAATTTAAAAACGACTCTTGAATTAGAATTCACAAAGAAACCCTTCAGTGCTGGATCTTGACTGGATTATTAATTTGCCTGTATGAAACTTTTTATTTTTAAATTGTCTGAGTGTAACTGTTTTTTTTCAGTAATATGCAGTTTTCTACGAAGGATAAAGACAATGACCTGGCGAGTGGCCACTGTGCACAAATGTATAAAGGAGCCTGGTGGTACAAGGTTTGTCACCACTCTAATCTTAACGGCTTATATCTCAACGGATCACATTCATCGTTTGCTGATGGGGTCAACTGGTACAACTTCAGAGGACATCATTATTCACTAAAACGTGCTGAAATGAAAGTAAAGGGCAAGTCTAAGCAGTGAAGTTTTCAACTCAAGCTGTTCTTCCATTCTACTTTTTGTACAGTAGCACTAATCACGTGCAGTGTGTTTGATGCTGCATCCCAGCATCGGCGAAATTACTAATTAGTGGACTTTTTCTTTGTTAGTTTAGATACTTGTTTTGAATGTCAATTCTAGTCCCAGCAGCAGTTGGCGAGAGTGGCTTGAAAAAATTGTCACATCAGCATGTCACTAAAAAAACTCGTCACGTGATTAGCAACCTGTCTTCTTGTGCAAAATTCCTACCGAGAATCACTCGACTGAAGTGTTGTCGCGAGAATGAATCACTAGTTTGTAATCTCTCGTACCTTCCAACATGGCCAAAGTTTCTTTTTTAGTCAGTCGCTTATAATTCTTTACTCTGTTAAAGGGATACGGAGGATTTCTAAGTACTATTCGTCTATAAGACAAAACTCCTTGGAGCATTTCAAAGCAGAAATTTATCGCAAATTGATTTTTTTGTAAGTTATATTACATTATTGTATGTAATGCGTAATACTTTTTTCAATTAGTAAGGTATGTTAGAAAGTAACGTTTAGTATTTGTTAGTATCCGTAGTATTGTAAGTAGTAGAACATAACAAGTTTTTAGCTAATTGCCGGCCTCTTTGTCTTTTTTCTCTATTAGTTTTGTAGTATTTGTGACTGTACAGTAACTATGATTTGGTTTCAGAATGTATTATACTGCACAGCCGTATATACTTTTATTATATGGAGGAGAGTGTTTTACTGGGAACGAAACCACTCGTAGAATCCATACGCCACTCCATCCGGGACCCGAGTGGCGTATTTTCCGTATGACACGCTTGCGAGTGTCATATCGCTCATTGACGTCACGATTCGCGCCATTTCTACTTTGTTGAATGAACTTGGTTTCTTGTGTCGTTCAGGTTTGTTGTGAGCAAGCATCGACAAGGAGGTTTAATTTGTTTAATTAAGCGACGAAAAAGATTGAGTTTTCCGAAAAACTCAAGGACGAAAACATGGTAATGGAAACCTTGACGATTTGAAGGCTTTTAGAGAGAATTCTTCGCAAGAAATTTCACAAAGTGCAAGATGTTGTAAAGAGGAAAACAAAAGCAGTTGAAAACTATCGACCGTCAAGACATTGCCGCATCGGATTCAAGTCAAAGTCAGTGATGTTTTCAGTTCTTACGTGTTACGATATTTAGTTGACAAATATTTCATGTATTTTGTTTGACTGGAATTCAGTAAGTTTTTCTATATCCCGGACACGGGTGCTTTGTATTTTCTGTGAGGACGAACGGTGATATGTAAAACTTGCTCGATTTTTCGAAAACAATGAAATAAAAATCGGCAATTTCAATTACATCTGGTCTCCATATAATAAAAAGAACATTACACGTTGGCTCAAAGATATGAATTTTATGTTCTCGTGGCAAAAACGACATCTCACTCGTTCGCTGCGCTCACTCGTGAGATATCGTTTCTGCCACTCGAACGTAAAATTCATATCTTCTCGCCACCGTGTAATATCCTCTATATATTTACGCACACTAACACAAACCATATGTAATTTATTACAGATGTAGAACAAACGCGCGTGTCTATTGTAGAACGATACCGTTTTTCTGTGTTATATAACTTAACCTAAAGTCGAATAAAGCCGTAGAAGTATTCTCTTGTTGTCAATGTATAGTAGTTGAAGCGTTACCAATTCATTTGTTCAAAACATCTCGTCGGTCGATGTGAGAAACAATTATTTTTTGGATAGCCTCATTAACTAATGAACTCATCAACGGTCGAAGCAAACATGCCATTTTCAGTATAAACTAATGAGAAGGAACCGCGTCTTAATCGATAAGGAAAAAACAACTATTATTACCTAGTGTGTTCTTTGTCGGAAATTCGTTATTGCAAACAGCATGCAGGTAACCTAAGTACTTTTGTTTCTTTGTTGACGTACTTTACCTCAATACATCGCCCTGCTGGAGGATTTGCCCCTACCTCTTTAACCCTTTCGAAAACGCGCTTTATTAACCGTTAAACCAAATTCTTGGTGTTACGATGCTAATTTTCCCTAACATTTGCTATTAAAGTACTTTTTCAAATTGCAGCAATATTTTGATAGCGATTCCATGTAACAACGTACAATATTTTACTTTGGTGCATGCCCATAAGCCAAAAGTGGGACTTTTTTT